>CATIWR010384045.1:0-11377 GCA_949677035.1 Omphalea diandra
TATATATATATATATATATATATATATATATTGCTCTTTAATATTATATGAGTTCTTACACCACAATGATTTACTTGTGCAAAGTAATGCGCAGTCAAAGCTGCTTTAAGGATTTTATATTAATATATATATATATATATATATATATATATATATTGCTCTTTACTATGATATGAGTTCTTAGGACCATAATGATTTGCTCATGCAAGCTGACATGTATTAATTTTAATACATGTGTATATTATATATTTAAATAAAAATATAGAAATTCACAATGCTAGAAGGCCAGCTTGCATGAGCAAATCATTATGGTTCTGAATTCCCCATAACATGCTATATCATGTGCTGAACAAGTAAAATATGATAAGAACTCAGAACTCATAATATTAAAGAGCGAAAATATATATATATATATAGCGTTTAGTTTAGTTATGGTAAGGTCTGGTCCGATTCTCGATTCATTACAACATTAGTCTCAGTCCACCAATATTTAACACCAACTAATCAAACTCATAAATTAAGTAAACACATATTTATGCATAAAAACTTAGTTACATATTAGCAATGAAATCAACATCAAAATAATAAATTAAAACTGTGTAAATTGGGAGTTCCCCAATCCTCATCGAGATATACATATATGCAATGACAAAAGAAAGGGCAAAGTAGAACTTTAACATCAATTGCCTTAGAAAAACCATAGCTAAAATGTAATAAGCAACATCAAGTTTCGAATTGATTCAGAATGTCCAATAAGCAACATTAAATTGCCAAGAGCTAAAGGCCAAAATTGGACCATAATTAAATTTTTGGTTTGATTCCAAGCAAAAGATTCTAAATTTTTTGCTTTGATGAGCATTCATTATCTTTATATCTCTGAAATAAACGACATAGGCCGTCACACTTTCTTCTTCTCATAAGCAGTGGTCATTTTTCATATTTATTTAACTGGGGCTTGATATTGGTACTCTATTATTTTTCTTAAAATAATATGCAATTTTTTTATATGACTGTTACTTTATGTCTAAGAAACACCATCATGTTTGCATGTGTCCAAAATATATATTTGGGTATAACAAGTTTACTATTTTTTGTTTTCAGGGCCTTCATGAGATTGCAGAAAAGTCGCTCCAGAGCTATGACGGTTCAAGTACTTGTGAGGATTTTGTCAGTTTGGTCAAGACAAAGTTGAACAAAATTCAGGTATCATGCATTACCTTTTAAAATTAATGTTAGTGTCTAACAATGGTCCACATTTTCTTTGTTTGTAGCCAGCAATAACAAAGGTAATTTCAATATTTGTAGTTAACAATATTTTGACTAGTGCCACTAAGCAGGTCATTCATTCATTTTTTCATTCTTTAGCTCTTTCAGGAGTAAAGTTGGGCATATATCTAATTCTCATAGTTGTGTTCTTGAATTTAATTTCCTTAGTCTTACAAATGCATACTGAAACTCTTGATGTAATGCATTGTTTGGGATATGCAAGTGCACATTAAGAACTCTTGTTCTAATGCATTGCTTGGGACATGCAAGTGAGACATATGTGAATAGGAATTGTTTAAAATATAATCACTATTAGTAAGAAAGTGTGATGGCAATGAATTCTCCATCAATCTTATACAATTTCAGAGATAGCACATAGTAGTCTCTTTTGGTATGGAAAGATTGGAGAAAGTGATCAAGGCTCCAAATTAGGTTGAAATGAATAAAAGAGATGTCCCGTTAATCTTTCTTACTAGAAAAATATATCACCCACTCCATTAACTTATTTGTGTTAAAAAACCTAGTATACTTCTCTAGTAGGCTACATATACATGTTTTCATATATTTATTACCCACTGCATTAGCTTATGTGTTAACACACTAATATACTTCTCTTATAGGCTACGTATATATGTTTTCATATATTTGTTCCTAGGTAATTATGTGAGTTATGGCTTGATCCCCAGACAAAGTATCAATTTCATGCTTCATTTGTTTATCATTTCTTTCTCCCATTTTGCAGTTGTCAAATTCATTACATGGCATTTTCGGTGAGACCAATGAAAGTGAGCTAGCAGCTTTCACCTCATATGCCTTGGCATTTCCAAATAATTTCCTAGCTCTTGTAGACACATATGATGTGAGTGAAGTGTTTTGCTTCATTAGCTTGTCTCTCTTAACTTTATGTTTCTTCTCTGCTTCCCAGATAAAATGTCTTTTATGTGCTTTACTGTCATGATTTGTTAATATGTAGTCCATGCTATGATTCTAATTGGTTTTCAATATAATGCTAAAGATTAAACTTGACTTACAAATTATTACTTTCTGTAAACTTTCATACTCTCTCTCTCTCTCTCTCTCTCTCTGATACACAAACACGCATACACCTACGCTGACAAGCATATTTCACACTAATAGTACTCAATTTATTTCATGTAGGAATACCATAATTTTGATACATCTGGATGTAAATGCTCAAAAGGATAAATTGAAAATGAAAGAGAAGTTAAATTGTAAAACTGGCATTTCATGTGAAGTTAATATAATCAAAACACTAGCATGCGCTTTCAGTTTTTTGCATTAATCAGCAATTTATCCATTGATGAGTTCAGGCATCACCAAGTCTGCAGCAATGGTGCATGTGTCCATAAATATGGTCAATCTGTCTGGTATTATGCATATATATATCATCCTCTTTTCCCACTGTGTTTGCGTGATTGCATATGTATTGTTTCTTGTAACAAGTTGTCTTGTTATTTAGGCGAGGTGTTACTTCTAATTAAGGGCAGTTTTATAGCTGTTAACCATGCCAATTACAGCATTCTGTTAACATGTATTATGCCAGGTTATGAGGAGTGGTATCCCCAACTTTTGTGCTGTTGCTTTAGCACTCAGTGACCTAGGGTAAGTCTGCAACTTTATTAGTTTTTTTAAATTTTATTGTGTAGCAGCATCTTTTTCTATATGATTTTCAGGATGAAACAATTTCTTAAACCCTTCTTGGTCAAATCCAGGATGATGAATCATTATCATATATGCAGATGAAAATCAAATTCATTTACCTGATGGATAAATATTAAGCATGCTTTAATTTTTTTTCATAAATAAGGTATTATGAGACAAGAAACTGGAATATACATTACTTTCACGGTTTGATGTTTGCAAGCTTCCTTATTCAAATTATTGTTATAATAAGCTTGTGATCCATCAAATATTTTGTAACGCTGAGAAAGTTACCTTTGTGTGTATGTTACCATTCCATATTCTGCCTATCATTCGCCTTTTCCATTTTTATAAAGTTAACTCTATGTGTATGTTACCCATTCCATATTCTGCATATTGTTCTCCTTTGCCATTTTTATATAAGTTGGAGATTCAGATGTCTTTTTTTTATTTTTTTAAATGTTCATAGCTTCCCAATGATTTGTAACGTCTGTTGTCCATAAAATTATGCATTTAATTGTTCTCAGTTTTCATTAGTGAGATTAGATGGTGTATTGTGCAGCTACAAAGCAGTGGGCATTAGGCTGGACTCAGGTGACTTGGCATATTTGTCATGTGAGGCCCGGAAGTTCTTTTTGGCCATTGAGAAGGAGTTTGGTGTGACTGGATTTGGAAAGATCAGTATTACTGCTAGTAATGATCTCAACGAGGAAACTTTAGATGCTTTAAACAAACAGGTGATCATTCAAACCAAAAGGTGCCTTAAGCATTCTGCATTTGGATGCTGCTTTTGAACTTAATCAAATATATATTACAATAGTTTCGTTTTAGAATTTTATGTAGTATTGTGTTTACTTATAAAATAGAATATGTAGTTAGAGTTTAAAATAGAATATGTGCTTAGCAGCACATAAGGATATCCTTTCTGACTCTGACAAGCATATAACCACTGCTGCATTGTAAGTAAAGATGCTTTTCTCCATTTATTCCATTTGCATTTTGTTGAACTCAACAAATTGACATAGTAAATACAGCTGAAACTTCACAATTGAAAATGAATGTACTATTTGACCTTTACGGACACATTGGATATAAATGAACTTCAAAACATGTTGGATAATCTTTTCTTACCAATAGCTGAGAGCTAGTTACCATTGACAATTGTAATCACTAACAGGTCAATCACCTTAATATCTCTTGCAAGATCATATTGTACCCATTATCCTCCAAGATATTTATATATTTTTAATTTCAGATTCTTCATCCCTCGGATGGTGATCAAAGTGTATGCTTTTCTAATGAAATTTTTGTTTCCATCATGATAGACATGAATCTTTTGTATTTCTATGGATGTTAGAACTATTGAAAAAAAAGACAAAAAAAAAAAAGGAAAGCATGAGTTGTTGAGCCTAAATATCATAGTTGGATTGATGACAATTACTACACAGGGTCATGAAGTAGATGCGTTTGGAATAGGAACTTATCTGGTCACTTGCTATGCTCAAGCTGCGTTGGGTTGTGTCTTCAAGCTTGTTGAGATAAACAATCAACCTCGCATCAAACTTTCTGAAGATGTTTCTAAGGTTGATCACGGTTTCAGAAACTTCCTGCATTTTTTTAAAAAACAAAAATTTTAATGTTTTCCCTTGTTATCTGTACTAGGTTTCTATACCTTGCAAGAAACGGTGCTACAGATTGTATGGTAAGGAAGGCTACCCGTTGGTGGACATAATGACTGGGGAAAGTGAACCATCTCCAAAGGTGATTTTATTAATCAATGCATTCCTTCTTGATTACCTGTGTTCTGATGTTTCATTGGTGAAATGTTATTCTCATTCAGGTAATTATTATCTTAACTTTCAGGTGGGGGAACGGATACTATGTCGTCATCCTTTTAATGAATCCAAGAGAGCGTATGTGGTCCCACAGAAGGTTGAGGAGCTTCTGAAGTGTTACTGGCCTGGGAGCTCAGGTAAGGTTTTTTGATATTGACAATGCTTATGGGTTCAATCGTTATCAAACCTACTGTCCTGAAAACTTGCATCTCAAACAAGTGCACAATAAATTGCCATTATTGTTTTGTAAATCTACTATTGCAAAATATTGAACCGGATCTAGTTTAGCAATTAGGATTGAGTTTGAGGGCTCAAAACTATCTCGCATACACTCAGCTTAATTATCTAAATTCTAATGTGAAGTTTGTGTTTCTCGAAGGCAAAGCAAGAGAAGACTTGCCTCCTCTTAAGGAAATTAGAGAGCGTTGTATGAAGCAGCTCGAACAAATGCGTCCTGATCATATGAGGCGGCTGAACCCAACACCCTACAAGGTAGTTACATATCTCCAGTGCCCAAATTATTGTTTGAAACTCCATTGGTTAGAGCTAAGGAAATGTTTCATTTGATCACAAGCAGGTGAGTGTCAGTGCAAAACTGTATGACTTCATTCATTTTCTATGGCTCAACGAGGCACCTGTTGGGGAGTTGGAATAAGGATTGGGAGAAGTATTTTGCATGGAGCAGTGTACAAAATGCAGGTCAAGGTAATGATTGCAAAACAGTTGGAGGAGCTTCTTCAAATAGTCAACCTCAGTTTGCGTTTAAACAATTTATATAAGAAATAATTGATCTGTTGCCATGTATGACCTGAATATCAACTTCCATTATGCCTTAATCCACTTAATTTTTCGAGTCTAAAAGCAATTGAAACCGATGGGAATAAAACATGTTTGATTATTTTTGGATAATTTTTGTAACAATGAAGGCGTGATTTGATGCTGCCACTCTTTAGATGCTATAGTTTTCAATCCTAGGCATTCGAAAAATCATGCTCAAGTTAAGCAACCCTACTCACTGTGGGTGCTATTATTATTATTATTATTTTGGCTAATTGTGAGCGGATGTTCATTATCAAGTCTTATCTTCTTTCCTGATTATCTTCTGCTAACCAAAAATTATAAGACAATATGTTATGGCCCCTTCCATCAATATATTATTGGGCCATAAAAAATAAAGTCCCTGCGTGAAACATATAATTGACTGAAGCTTATGAACATAAGTTAGGGAATGGTTAATGTGACGAGAATAGCTTTCATAATTGAATGGTGATACACGATATGAAACCGACAAATTCTCAATTATACATGCGGGCAATTTGCCAAGTGAATTTTTTTTTTTTTTTTTTGGACCTGGCTTTAAGCCGATATTTACATAATTTAGCACCTTATTAAACTGTTACCGTTAAGTCGCTCAACTGTACCCATCCATAAGCGCACCTATCCCTGATTTTTCGCACTGTCGATACCGCCAGATCAACCATTGGTCGAATTTTGGCCAACTCTTTCTCTACTGGTATTCTTGTGCCAACGTCCATCTGTACAAAGTTACCATAACTTCAATCCATGATGTGCAACTGGTCTTTCATCATCAGTTAAAAGAGCCACATGAATAACTTTCAATTTACCTTTTCTACGCACTGTACAGTGTCCAATAAATGGCAGAAGTATGAAAGCTGCTTGTAGAGATCTGCTTCTGTGTACTGGAGGAAACACATTTTATGACAAGTTCTCAGTCGCAAAACATACGAATAAAATGAAGAAAACTTACAGGATACTTTAATGCTTTGATATTTTGGATAGTACTTTTTGCATCATTTTATTACCATTAAATTTCATTGAAATTATGTTAATATTCCTATAGAAATGTTTACACAAGGCATAAGTTTTATGGGCTATTAGCATAGACTTGATGTATTCAAGCACGTGCTTGTTCAGCGGGTTTAGCTTGTGTTTGACTGTAAGTATTTTAGAATTCTGAATAGGAAATAACTCTCATATTTCTGATTAGTACAAGATTAACTACTGCTAATAGGATTAGAATTTTATAGCCTATTTACCCTATATAAAACTTGCAGTTGTTCTGGGCAACATAAATCTTATTCCCCAAATTCCTTGTCTTAGATGAACATTTGTTCATCCATATAGCTACTGAGTAGAAAATGTTCAGGTAAATTGTGATTTTCAGTAGATAACATCTAAATAATTTTCATATCATTGAGAATAGTAGTAAGTTATGTTGATATCAGAGAAATGCTGCAATGATGCCAAAAATAATCTCGAGTTCCAAAGCGCTAGCCAGAATAATTCTCATATTTTCCCTAATTTTATATTTATATAAGATTATAAGTATATGATGAATACCTTTCTTACAAGACACCCATTACAGCGAGGATAGTTTGGACAAACAGTTCCTCTTTCTGAATCACCAATCACCCGCAAGTTGAGACTGCGTGTAGTGTGTCTGCAAGTTTCATCATCACACTGAAAACAAGGAAATTAATAATGAGGTTTAATTACCACCAAGTACATTAATATTACCAAGCAGCTCAATACTCCACAGAAATTTACAATTAGTAGATTACCATCATTAATCCCTTATAATACATTGAAATAAACCCCTCTGCTTGCCTTTTGACCTGAAATCAATATGATCATTTGGAGAACTCAACATTTTGAATAAAAAAAAAAAGGTAAAACATGGGTTCAGTCTTGTCTCATAAAATTTATCGTAAAGTTTCAGCAACAATGCAGAATTCAATGTATCACCTGATTAGCTATCATTGCAGCAGATATTCTACCAATATCACCTTCTTCTGGGCATTTAGGACAATGCATCATATGCCAGAAATTGGATGTAGATTCCGGTCCTTGAGATTTTGTTGGTTTCTCACCAGTTGGCATACAAATGGAACTGATGACAGCGGGGCACTCAAAAGCACCAGAGCAGCTGGGACATGACAATTTTAGTGCCTCACAGCTCCTATATCTGCAATTCAATTCAAGAAAAATGGAAGTGGGAAATTTGAAGCAAAAACACAATCCCCATGTTACTGTTCAGACGTAATTACATATATAAGATACCAAGCTTTTCAAAATATGTTAAACAAGTTCTCCAAAAGATGCCTTTATAGAATATCAAAAGCATTAAACTTAAGATAATAGAACTGGACAATTGTGGCATTAACAGAAATAAGAAATAATTACCTGTCCTCATCATTGACAGCAAACAAAAGTGAGTTTGAAGGATCATTGCTGATGGCTTCACCTGATTTAATTTGGAACTGAAAAATCATTGAAATGGTGAGTAAGGCTTACAGAAGGGAATATCAAAGCCACTCAAAGCCTGGAACAGAAGCATTTTACCTTGGAAGAGTCCAGACCCAAACAATCAGCCAAACGCTCTGTGCTTGTACCCTGAATTGAAGCACATAGACGAGAAACCACTGGATGAATTTGTTGTGACAAGTAATAATCTATGTCAATCATCCATTTTCCATCATCTTTTTTCAATTCATCAGGATGTCTTGCACGCTGAGCAATTCCTGTCGAACTTCCTGAAGAAGCACCCTGTTCAGGACAGGTGGAAGGGAGAATGAAGAACGTTAAATTTGAAATGTAGAAAGCATTATATGCTCCTAGTTTAATGACTGCAGAACAATGTCACATACTTGTTCACAGCAAATTATGTACGGTACAGTATCACCAGCAGAGCAACCAGTAGTATAGCCACTTTGCTTCAATCTTAGGGCCACCTGCAAAATGGTATATGCAAAATTAGAAGTTTATTCAATTGCTCAGGCAAAGGGCTGAGACCATATAACTACTATTGGAAATCTCATCACTTGTCACGAATTGTCGCTTACCAGAACATGGGGTTGATTTTTGGCATCGGGATAAGCTTCAGGTGGTTTAGTCAATGTCTTTGTGATGACATATTTCTCTAGTGCTACTTGTCCACTCCTCATATCCTCCTGAATCTGTTAAACATGCACAGTTGCTAAACAAGTTAAGCTCTATGATGACAAAAGTGAGCAAAAATATCCAAAGCAAAAGAAAAGAAAGGGAGAAGAGGTACAGCACTTAGCCCAAGAATCCAGATATAACAGAAACATAGAGTTCAGATACATTAGAAACCTAAGAGGCATTTTTGTTTTCTAGAGTTCTTAATACTTTGCAACACTAGAGGTCCATAATCCATTCGGAACACAGAATGCCTTCCTAGCTGATCACCAATGACATTGGACTCAAATGATTTTACCCATAAAATAATGATAGTAATAACAAAAAAAAAAAAAAAGCTTACCTTTATAAGAGAATTATGTATTGATTCAACTATGTCCTCACATGACCTGTGACCATGAGAACCAAAGACATGATAAAGGGACTCCAATCATTTTTCTTGATTTTTGAGAAGGTACAAAGTCAAAATAACTACAGAAAACGAAGGGTGACATGGGAGAGTGTTGGCAATAGCATAGTATACCCGCAAGACAAAATTTGAGCTAGGCAGAAATCCCCTAATTCCTTCGACAGCAAGCTCCAGTCACGGCGAACCATGTCAAGACCTTTACGTTCAATGACCTGCACCAAGAACTCACTTTTTTTAAGAGAAATGTAATGAAAAAATATGAAATGTTTTTTAAAAAAATACCTCATATGGTGTTCCATCCTTGAACTGTAATTTGACAGCCGCATATTTTTTCTTCTTGAGAAGCAACATTCTCTTGTACAAGCCATCAAGATCAATTTCTAGACACCTATACTTCTTGTTAACCTAGATACAGATAAAAGGAGTTACATCTTGCACAGAGTAGAATGAAATATAATACTAATGAGCACAGCAATAGCAACAACAATCAGAAAAATAACAATGAAAGAAATTTTTGCTTTTTCATGTTACTTTTGAACACTTTATGGCATTAATCCTTTACCACAAGATAATGAACGGCCTCCAAAAAATTCTTTCTCTGCAATACAGAATTCATAGATTGGATACAAAATAGAAAATATTGTTCAGAATACTCAAACAGATGTTAAATGGTTACCATTTGAAAAACTTTAGTTCAGAATTTAGATATAATTTATCTAGGTATCGTCATTTTCTGAAGTCAAATTGTCTGATATGGAAAACTTTCATTAATATAATCCTTTTTCTCAGTATGAAATGTTTATAATTGAAACATTTCCAAAAAGAAAAGCCCATCCATAAACCTGATGTGTGATTTGTTGGTTGTTATTTCCATGATATACCAATATTTTAGGTTTAATGACCTAAAAAATTCAAAATTTTGTATTAATTTATGATTTAGCTATCATTTGTAAACTTTTTACAAAAAAAATTATTTTCTTTTCTTTTTTTCTCTCCTCTCTCTCTCTCTCTCTCTCTCTCTCCCCATCACCAAACCCTTAACTCTATACATCTCTTTTCATATTCCTGTCTTCTTGGTTTGAGAAGGAAGCAAAGCCTTCCATTTCTACAACAGCCATGGACTCTACAATTATGGTGAAATTATAAAGGGGGGGCATCAGTGCAATTATATTTCTTGAATGCAGAAGAGAGGGAGAGATGGGGAACAAGATGGGTGATGGTAAGATTTTAGTGATGGAAAGGAAAAAGGAGAGAGAAGAAAAAGGAGGAGAGAGAGAGAAAACATTAATTATTTTTAATATCATATCATTATAAACTATTTTTTTTACTTTGATCAATTTCAATGAACGAGCTAAATTATAATTAATTTGTAAAATTAAATTTAATTATAAAATTTAAAATTATAACTAAAATGATAATGTAATATAAAATTTTAAAATTTTTCCAGTCTTAAACACAGTTCATCACCACATCCTTACCTCCTGAATGACCTTCCCTGCAATAGCTTTTGCTTTTGTGACATCATCTAGTCCACTATAAATCATGATTGAATCTGTATCACCATATATGACCTGCCATGTGTAAAACAATTCAATCTTCAAGAGCTAAATATATTAACAACTCAATTGACATAATAAAGCTGCGAGTATTCAAAGTTAATTTCTGTTAAAGCTACGAGTATTCAAAGTTAATTTCTGTTTAGCAACTGCAAAGACATCGTTACCTAACACCTTACTACATAAACTGACCTCTAAGTTCAAATTATTTTGAACAAGATCCACAGTACTCTGTAGAATCTCCCTCCCCTGCAAAATAGTGATGTGACTTGCTCAAAACCTATAAAAATATCTGGTATTAAATCCAGCTTCTCCATACTTCGAGAGCTAGATGTTCTCCAGAATTTCAACAAACGCAATAAATATCTTACTTGTAGAGTTATAAGCTCAGCAAGAGGCTTTGCATAAAATCTCGAATTGGAAAATCCAAGGCATCCATACATACTGCATAACCACCACATCAGATATCAAGAAAGAATGAGATTGTAATGACAAATAGCAATTACTATGGTTAAGGATAAATAAAGAAATTAAATGGCAAAGAAAATGCAAAACCTATTTGCAGTGAGCTTTAGCGCCTGTTGCTGAATGTCAAGCTGCTGGACCTTGAGCCCAGATGCATTCTTCATCCATGACTTCACCATTCTCCTCCTTTCCACTAGATTTTTAAGCAACTACCAAATAATAGT
>CATIWR010384109.1:0-17393 GCA_949677035.1 Omphalea diandra
AAAAATTATATAAAAATATATATATATATATATATATATATATATATATATATATATATATATATATATATATATATATATTAAATACATGTTCATGTCTCTTTTCTGTATTGGAAACATTCATTACTAAATATTAGCATGGGACATGTGGCATATATCATTTTTTATATAACTAGTTAAGTGATGCGAGGAATGTTAAATATATTTTTTATTTATTAATATTATATATATATATATATTTTAAAGTTAGTATTATAAGTTAAATTTTTTTATAATTCAAAACTAAAATTAACATATATATATATATATATATATATGTTGATTTTATTCAAAAGAATTATTTTAAAAATTATAAAAAATAGAAGATGAATCAAATGATAACATAAAATATAATTATATAATCTTATAAAAAGGTGACTTAAAGCAATCCTACATGTATATTAATAAAAAAATAAAATGATGTGAATGAATAAAAGCAAAACATTTTCTTAACTTTTAAATACATTACTCCTTCAGTTTTTTTATCAATATCATAGAAATTTTATTTTGTTTTAGTTTATCTATCATTTTAAAAAATTAAAAAAGATATTAATGATTTTTTCAATTTTATCATTATTTTTATTATCTTCATTAAATGCTCAATAACTCTATTAAAAAATTGTAGGATTTTTTTTCTATAACTATTTAATAGTTTTTGAAAAGTTGGCAATATATTTTTGGGGCATGATCATTAAATTGTAGAAGAAAAGCACAACCTCTGTGATTTTATTTTCTCCAAAAAGGAAAACAAAAAATTATCCACAATTATAAGCCACAAATTCTGGGAATAAATATCAGTAAACCATCAATACTATTAACAATAACGAAAACGTGATCACATTCTTTAAAAAAAAAAAAGTCATCAATTTTTTTATTTAAAGTGTGCCATTAAAAACAAAAATTCTTCTTATTCTTAAAAAAAAAGGTTTACAAATTTAGATAGTATGTGACATAAAAAGTGAAATATATGTAACACACAGAATAATTAATAAGTCGTTTCATATTTCTTTATTTTATATTAAATTAATCATTAATAAGTAACAAAAAGTAAAGATATATTACATGGTTCACTGGAATATATGTTTGAGAAATATATTGAAAAATAGAAATTGATCTATTTGATCTATCTATTTTAGATTTCGCTTTAATTATATATAATTTAAAATTTTAATTAGAATTTTGAAGTCAAAATTAGATTTTGATATGATAACCTTAAATATATTAAATCACAAAAGAAAATGTGTATTTAGGTAGGAAAGATAACACCTTAATAAGAAAAAAAAATAATCAATTTTATTATGTTTAAATAATTATTTATTCTTTTTTTTTTTTTCATTTTATTCACTCAAACATGATATCATATGCAACATTTATTTTTTCTTTAGCCCTTATAACATTTTTTATTTTCAAATAATTTTTTATTTATTGTACACCAATTTTCTTTTGAGCCTCAAATTATGAGTTTTTCTAGTTTATTAGAAACATAAAATTAGCAAAAAAATGTGAAAAAAAATTAGTCCCACATATTTTTAAAAAGAAATTTCATATTTCAAATACTACTAACAAATGTTGTTGGAAAGAATAGGATAGACAATTTTTAGACATTTCAAATATTGACAGACAATGACATGCGTAGAAAAAAATTTGTTAGGGTACTTAAGTAAACATTTATTTTGAAAGTATAGATAACAAACGTTGAGTGACCAATTGTGGGTGGCTACCTATCCATATGGAGGGACCAAAATCTTATTCTAAGCAATTAAAGTGGTTGTCCAATACATACCATTATATTGGCGTGGGGGACAAATGGGTCACCATTTTCATTCAAGTAGCTTGCATCTATATAATTTATTGCCAAACCATCCTCTACTCGTACTTAAATATTCCCTTCTCTGGTGATCCAATTAATTCTAACATATCATACAAGTATAAATATCCCTTCATCTAAGGCTAAAAACCAACACAAATCTTATTCTTTTAGTAAAGTTTAGAATTCGAAATTTTGATACCCCGCTAATTGAAGAAATTATAATTTAGTTTTATATTTAGAAAAATATGAGAATAATTGAGTTAAATATTAAAAAGGACACAACGAAATATCGTTTGGAGTATATATATATATATATATATATATATATATATATATATATATAGATGTATACTTTGTTAGATGGAATAACTAAAATATATAGATGTATACTTTGTTAGATGGAATAACTAAAATTTAAAGGACTTCGTTTGGAGTATATATATATATATATATATATGGTATGAGAAAGCTTCTTTTTAGATATGAAGGAAGCTTCAAAGACTGAGAGAGGACAGGGATGTGCATTAGAAATTAGTAAGAGGAATAAAGCGTGAAAACATTCAATAACTTTGCGCACTTAGGAGACACCGAAAGAGGTTCCAAAATGATTCTGCGCCCTGTAAAACTTGTAACCCTTTGCATTTAGCAAAAGCCAAGGATTGATGGAAATTGAATTTGAACGTACGTCCCATCGTATTTGAACGAGTTTAAAAAGAAGCCGATCGATGCGAGTTAACCAAATAACAGTGGAGTGGAAGCTTGCCTTATCGAATTAAAGGATGAAGAGTTTCAATATCACCACACTTTTCGAATTATATGTACATATTTTTCTGTTATAAAATGGAGGTATAGTCTCAGACTAAATTATTCAAACATGCTTATAGAAACTTTACAAATATCATGAGCAATAACAAAATATAGCATTTGGCGGAACATCAAAAAGATAAATTACTAATTAGAGGTGGCAATTCATGTTCATATTGTGTTGTATCATGTATTATATCATATCATATCAAGAAACATATATAATATAAAAATGTCTAATTTAAATACAATTCGTTTACTTAATCGTGTCAAATTTTTTAATTTTAATACAAATATTTTTATAAAATAAGTTACACAACATGACCAGTATAACTTATTTTAATTAATCATATCATAATAGATATTATCATGTTATAATATGAAAATACATGTTTAACCTGAAAATACATAGAAAAATTAAAAATTTTTAAATTTTAATTAAAAAATATTTATAGATTCAAACAATAGAGAATAAAGATTGAAAATTTAAATAAGTAACTGATTAAATTCAAAAATATTTTCTTATATATAAGCATATTTATTTAAAATTCAAAGATATTTTCTTATATTTGTGTTGTATATTATATGTTAACTTATTAACTCGATTATATAATCGTGTTTAATGGTATCAATTGCGGGTTGGTCAAGTCAATATTTTTAAATTTTTTCTTATTATGTCATCAATAGATTAATTCGTTTATAATCTAAGCCTATTTATGCCAAATCTAAACTCATTTAACTCTGTGAACCTATTTATGTTAACCCTAGTACTAATCTCAAAATTAACTAGCCAACTTGTTGCAAAATTGACCTTTTCAGATACATGAAGTAGCTTCACCTTCAATTGCTGATTAATGAGACACCAAATATCATGCACAAATCACCGATTAGCATTCAAAACTAACATTTCTCCACAAAATCATATCAATAAATCTTTATGTTGGTGTTTTCTTTCTATTTTTATTAATATGCGCATGTGTGTGTTTACTGGATAACTTCCACCAACAATAAAATGTACAGAAAATATTAACTAGTACTTAATTTGAATGTGTGATAGACGCCAGAAAACCTTTACAAAGTGATATAGTTTCACCCAAACTTGGTATAATGAATAAATTAAAATGACATCAATTAGAGTCATGTGTGTTACAATTAGTTTAATTGATAAAATGATTTAATAGTAATGTCAAGTTCTGAAAGGTCATTCTTCAATCCCATCATCTAATTATTGAATAAAGACATAAGAGATGTATTATATCAAGATTCAAGCACCTCCATTATGTCAATTAAATAGATAGGTCCATAATATCATTTCAGTGATATATTAAGCAATAAAAAAAGATCAATTGACACCACTAGACAGAAGGGGAAAAAAAAGTAAGACTTGTAAGTGATGGCAATAATCTTCTTAAGAGCAGCTGCCTATACAATTAATAATGCCTTAATTGAGGTTATGAGGAATAAGCTATGTATATGGGTAGGTGGGAAGCATGGAATGCAAATGGTTACAGTTTACCAGTGTTCAAAGATAGCATTTTGACAACACCATAAAAGCAAAAATTTGAAGTAGAAATGGGGCATCAAGATCTCATAATTGACAGGGTGTGATACTAAAGCATCCATAACATGCCAATCTATTTTAATTTTTTAAGCCCACCAACAATCAGCATGTTTTTTTTTTCCCATCAATTTTATTAAATTCACTTTAAAAAAAAATATGAAACTTATACATTTATCTCTTATTTTATGAACCCCACATTGTATTTTTCTTACACTTTTTATCCTTTTTTTTTCTTTTTCAAATGTAATTTAACAAAACCAAATTTTATGAGTTTGAGCGATATCATTAAATTATTAAATATCTATTTCATAATACGATAGACTAAAAGAAAGAAATGTTTCATTTTTTTTAAAAAAAAAAAAACATAGTATGTATTTTTTTTAATTACAAATAAATTTAATAACATTCCTTTTAATGGGTCATCAAGGAATGTAGGTCAATCTAGCATAATATATGAAGGAATTTAATGAATAAAAATGTTAAGAAACAAAAGAATTGAGGGCCTCATTAGATGGCTGAAATGGGTTATTAATTTGGGCAAGCAAAAAAAAATAAAAAAATAGTGACACTTGACAAAAAAAAAAAAAGAAAATTAATGAAAATCAAGGTGCATACAAAGCATGCTTAGCTTGAGATTTTCTCTAAAGTTGATTGGATGTTTCAGATAACCCTTTTTTGGGTGGTCGAGACAGCATCTTTTGTGTGAAGATTATGAAGACTTTGCAGCCTATTTATTAAACTCATTAAATCCTAAAAAGCTGATTTTTCACATTTTTAATTGTATATTAATGTCCAGTGTTCAACAATGAGATCATGTTATTAAAGAATCAGCCCATTGCAATTAATATAACATAGTATATTTGTTTAAAATCAAAATTGAACAATAATAATGATGTGTACCAACCAATTATCTGTTCTACAATGCCAACAGTTGGCTCCTGGCGGCCGCTCCAGTGATGCAATGTACTGAATCTTCAATAGAAAAATAAAAAAAACAAAAATCAATAATTTAATTTGTTAAAATTATTATTATGAAATATTAAAAAATAACTGCTAATTGTTATTTAAATCATACTTTTTCATTATCTCTGCTATCAATCATTTCTTATTTCTCTTCAAGTCTCATATATTGAAGTTTGATGAATACTCTAATTTAGACTGAGTTGGTCGTATATTATTTTTGAGATTGTAATATTTCAAACTCAAATCTCTCTTTATTCTCATAATTTTTATAAAAAATAAAAATCTTGATAATATAATGGTACGATATGACATTTTTAAAAAAAATTATATAGTGTGGATTTTTTAATTGAAATTTGTTTTTTTAAATTTTTTGCCAAGGAAAATAAAAATAATAATTTGTAAACGTCAAAAATAAGAAAGAAAGTGGAAAAGTAGTGGCAGTAGTAAACATAATGGAAATATTAACCTAGATGAAGGGGACCAACGGTAAGCGGTTGGTCAAGTTACCGCTTTACCTGACAGTTTACTGCAAAGAGTCAAAAGGTCAATGACCCAATGATAACGGGTTTACTTCCGTCAACTACAATAACTTAACCTAACTACCACTTCTTGTGACCTGGGATAATATGGAGCGTTGGATTCATGACCGTCGGATCTTCTCTTCGTGGATTTCTACTTCTGCTTCTGGATTATTACGCGCAATTATTAGGTAGGATACAGGCGTGGTAATAGAAGATTCACTACCCGACACTTCGCTGACTCTTACAGCAAATCCTCCAAAACTCATAATCAATCACAAATTTTGCTTCCCCTGTCTTGCTTTTTTTTTTTTTTACAGCCGATTTGAACTCGATACAGCGATAGAAGAGTATAACATGCATTAATTTTATTTTTTTTTTATCAATATAGTGTGAAAGTATTTTTAATAAAATTTAGTTAGAGTTGCACTCAGAGAATTTTATCGTCAACAGCTTCATGATATAAATATGATTAGCCTCATATTTAAAGATGTTAATTTAAAATGTTAAAAAAATTATATATATTTTTTTTGCAATGGATTATTGAATAATTTTTTTTACTTCATAGTTTTTATTGTGGTATTGTTCAATTATAACTAACTATAATTAATTATATGATACTCTTGTATTCGAGTCCTATAAAAATAAATTAGTTAATTATTTTGACCATAGAATTATTTTTACAGGATTCTCAATTTTAAGAAAAGAAAATTAAAATAAACCTAAAAAACCCAAAATCTATGCCATTCTTGAAGTGCCCTTTTCAGTTTCCACTTTCCTGTGATGCTCTCTGATTGTCCTCTGTCAGCTTTCCAGCAATTTCCCACATCACACATACACACAGGAAGACAACATATTTATGAATGATCATGAAAAGGAAAAAAAAAATTTACTTAACCAAAAAAACAAAAAGAAAAGAGAGAGAGTTGAAATTTTGTCACAGCATTTGATATACTTGGAAATAAAAGGACACACAGTTGCTCAGTTTCCTTCTATCACTTTCTGCTCTGTTTTCTGTCCATATACCCTTTTTTTTATTGATATTTTTTTATATTTTATTAATTTAATTTTAATTAAATTTCAAATTTTAAAAAATAATTCTGAGAATTGTTTAAGTATTATTCCACTAAATTCTTATATTAGTATGGATATTTTCTTGTTCTTTTAGAAATAATTTAAGATTGTGGTGGTAAACAATGATGAAGTAGCAAAGTAAAAACATGAAGGCACTGTACACCGGAAGATACACAGTGAGCTGTCGGTGGTGGACGCAGCCTGCATAAATATATTATACACAGATACACAATCAGACCTGTAATTATTACATGGGACAGTATCTAAGCATGTTTAAAGGCAAACCAACAACAGAGCAGTTCTATCTCAATGTGCATTGGCCATCTAATTGAAGACAGACAAGAATTTGCAAATCTCATTTTTCAAATTATCATTTACTTAATAGTTTATTAATTGAGTTTTTTTTTTAAAAAAAATTAATGATCGATTGTCTATGTTATAGTATAGAAACTCATAAATCTACATTTGTTTAGCTTCTGTTTGTTTAAAGATTTCCAATATATTAAAGAAAATTAAGTTGGTGATTATCTTGAGAAACTGTAGAACTGAACTGGATAAGCATTCATTTCCATCCCATCACAAAGTTATCTTGCCTTTTACTTTGTAACAAGGAAAAAAAGGTTTTGAAACACAAAAAATATAAAAGAAAGTTCAAATTTTTTTTTTTAATTAACAGAAAACAAAAATTTTATAAATGTATATAAATGATGAAAAGCAAAGTAGCTTAGCTACAGAAATGCCAGAGAAGCTTCTTTTTCTGCAACAACATAAACCATAACCAGCCATTGCAGAGCTCAGCTTTCTTCTTTCTACATAACCGTTCTCTATAATTTTTAAGTTCTTTAACATTTGAACACCAACTTTGATGTCTATTCCAAAAGAACATGATTACATAGGCTTATCAGATACTACTGCTGCTACTACTACTACTTCTTCAATGGAAAAAATCTCCTCTTCCTCTTCTTCTTCTTCCTCTTCTACTCTTTCAGCTGAAGAGAACATCACCAAGAACAAGAGCAACACTTCTTCTCTTAACCTGAAAGAGACTGAGCTAAGGCTTGGTTTGCCTGGCTCTCAATCTCCAGAAAGAAAGCCACAGCCTAATGTAGGTGTGTCTCTTTTTGGTAAAGATATTGACACCAACAGCAACACTAATAATGGGTATTCTCTTAGCCCGTTAAAGAATTTAGTGTCAGGTGCTAAAAGGGGTTTCGCAGATGCCATTGCTGGGTCTTCTGGTAAATGGGTTTTCTCTGTTAGTAATGGATCTGAGGCTGATTTGGCTAAAGGTGCTGTGTTATTTTCTCCTAGAGGTGATAATGGTAGTACCCAGAAATCTTGTGTCTTTGGACCAGCGAAGAAAGAGGTTGCTGCTGTTATCACTCATTCTCCAAACTCAATTCAAGAGAAGAGTGCAAATGAGAGCAATAATGCTCCTGCTGCAAAGTATGTTCATCTTATAACCTATTGCTTAAAGTTTGCTTCTTTATTTAGCTTGTTTTGATTTCTTGTTGCTTAAAGTTTGTTTCTTTATTTAGCTTGTTTTGATGTTTCTTTAATCAGCTTGTTTTGATTTCTTGCTTTTTTGTGTGTTCTTGACCAGTCTTTAATTGCAGTGAAAATTGTGGAAAAGGGGTGAAAAGCAAACTATAAGTCCTGAGAACATGAAAACGTGAGCAAATTAAACCATTTATAATGTGTTCCTTTCTACTTTGGTTTGTGGGAGATAGGTAGAACAACTAATCTCAGGTTTAGCCATAGAATTGTACTTCGTGCAGTATGAGTGGCATTAAATGTGGTTAGTATCTAGAAAATGGAAAATCTTCTATAAAATTTCAGTTTCATTTCTTTTTCTAATTATTTGCTCACATCATTTCATTTCTTTGTTAATATTTGCCTTTTTATTTCTTGTGTTTGGTTTAATATCTGGTCGGCTTCTTTACATGCTCTTGCATCTAAATCTTGTTTAGTTGATGATTACCTTCTGCTGAACATTTAACTTTGTAATGATATCCCGGCTACTATGCTATATTGTGTCCTTTGAAGAATTTGCAGAGTTCCTATGTGGTCCAATAAAATTAATGGTACATGTTTTTTTGAGCTTTGTAGAGAGTTTCCTTTGCAATTTACAACTTCTCTCTTCTAGTTTGATTTTTGTCTTTCCTTTAGTAGCTTTAATTTTGTCCTTATACTAGTCAACTTAATCAATGGTATGGCAATTTTGCTGAATGCTGATCCAAAAATTTCTGCTACAGGGCACAGGTGGTGGGATGGCCACCTATTCGTTCATTTCGGAAGAACACTATGGCCTCTAATCTAGCAAAGAACAATGAAGATGCTGAAGGAAAATCAGGAGTTGGGTGCCTCTATGTAAAGGTTAGCATGGATGGTGCACCATACCTTAGGAAGGTTGACCTCAAAACCTACAAAAACTATGTGGAACTCTCATCTGCTCTCGAGAAGATGTTCAGTTGCTTTACCATTGGTACTCTCTCTCTCTCTCTCACACACACACATACACACACAAAAATTGCTGCACGGATGTATGATGCAGACGCTTAATAAGCAAAACTGTTTCAGTGAAAAAATCTGTCTTATGTTTGACGCTGAAAAGGGAGTGTTTACAATAAGAATCATGAAGTGCATGTTAACCTCAGATAAATCTTAATTGTTGATTTGACCCCTTTAGCCAGAGCAGGAGCAATCTTTAAAAAAGACAAGAACATCTACTCTCTGATCACCAAATGCAAAAATCATGGGTGGTTCTACATGTTTTTCTTGTGCACTTGAAATTAAATATCTGGTTCTTGAAACTTTAGGCTATGTAACTTTTCCAGTGGATTTTCTGGTTGCATGCTTAAAATAAAATTAGATTTTTTTTTTCAAAAAAAGAACTGGTTGCCAAACAAGACTTTTAAGACACAATAGTGGTATTGTCCGTGGGGTGCTCCGAATTTTGGCCACGTCCACCACTGCGAAATTTGGGATTTTGTAGTCGACCAAAATGAAGAATATTTTTTTTCCTGGGGAAAGTATCATTTCCACTCTTCCCTTTGCATTGGAAACATGGTTGCTTATGACTTTTTTGTTTGCATATTTTTCTTGTTTAGGTATTCTTAGATGTCTTGAAAAGTCATTGACGAGAGTTTATGAATGAATATGACGTAGGACAATGCGGCTCTCATGGATTTCCAGGGCGAGGCCTAAGTGAGACTCGTTTAAAGGATCTTCTCCATGGCTCTGAATATGTCCTTACATATGAAGACAAGGATGGTGATTGGATGCTTGTTGGTGATGTACCCTGGGAGTAAGTGCATTTTACTTTCAACATTCTACATTGAAGTACATGAATGATTCTTTCAGAAAGAGGAATTCACATGATCTCTGTTTTAAAATACATGAGATGTTTAATAAAATTTAGTGCCCAAAGTCATAAATTGAACACGCTTTTTTTCATATAAAATTAATTGTTGATTTGATCTTGAGAAGTCTCTGGGCATAGGTTGCCATGTAACTTGGAATTGCAATGTCTTAGACTAGATTTGTCACTGTTAACCCAAATGCTCAAACCATCAGCTATATACTACTCTCTCCTTATTTTGTTGCTCTATGTTAATTCAGCATGTTTACCCACACATGCAAGAGACTGAGGATCATGAAAGGTTCAGAGGCAATTGGGCTTGGTAAGTCCCGTTAATTTGTTTGTTACATGAACAAACTTTACTCCCCTCTGATTATTGCTAATCTTTGATGATGCACTCCAATAATCCACTGTGTTTTGATTTTATTTGTGGATCCTGTTTTGATTTTCAACATTTATGCGTGTTGGTATAAATGGATTTTGATCCCTCTGCTTTCTTTTTTTTTTTTATCTCCTGCAGCTCCAAGGGCCATGGAGAAATGCAAGAATCGTGATTAGTGGATTGAAATTCCATGCAGCCTGAAGAGCGTGTCAAAGTTGAGCGCTTTGCTCAGAACATTATATGTTTGGATATGTCTTAAGTTTGTTGTATTTTGTGATCTGGGAGAAAACAAAAAGAACTTTATGTACTGGACAGGATGTCATCTGAGACAATATTTAAGTTTGCTTAGTTTACTTGTTCTATTAGCTTTTTACTTTATTCATGTGTACTACTTCAAGTTGTGTAAATGAATGGTTGCTTGCTTATTATGAGCTTTTTGTGACCCTTCTTCTTTTCTCCCCTGAACCATTCCCCATGTTTGTCGATTTTCCTGTACATCTGCAAGACCCCTTGATTTCTATAACCTTTATCAAGTCGTTATTGCTATAACTAGTTCCACCACAGGCACCTTTATTTGGACCTGGCTGTGGCCCGGTTTGAAACCGAAACCATCGCTGGCCACTTTCAGGCCGTAACCAAAACCTCCCAGAGGATTTCAGTTAAGATAATGTTTTTCACGGGCAAGGGGCTCAATTCTCTAGCCAAATTATTTTTTTGAAAATTTTTTTTATATACGTTAGAAAACCAGCTGATTTTAAACCAAAACTAAAATGGGCTAGAAATCAGAATTGAAATTGGAACTGACCAGGTTCTAAAATGTATACCCAGTTCAGTTTAGGTTTCTTTTGCCGTGAAAACTTATCAATTATCGATGGGCGTTGCCATAAACCAATGGCTAAACAAACAGTGGTTATGGCCATTTCTATTCAATTAAGCTAGATAATTGTACAGTCAACTCATTAGATGCTTGCGCCATCATCACAAGATTAGGAAGTTCTTTTAAGGGGATCAGACATTTGACAACAGCATATATTGAAATTAGACATATATTGACAAGAAATTGGTAAAATGTGATGGAATTGAGTACTCAGAAACTTCCTTGAACAAACAGACGAAAGGAGGGTGTGATTAGATAGTTCATTTTGAGTACCGATGTGGAAAAGGCATTAATATTAGCAACTTGTGTGTTTCAATCTAGGCAAAACTAACAACTCTGTTGTCCACTCTGCACAACTTTAAGATTCTTGTTCAGAGATTTGAAGATACACCATCTGGGTATAGCCATTAAATACAGAAGTCTCTAGTCTACCTAGACCAAGCCGCTGGAACAGTCCGTAGCGACCATCTTCAACAATAGGCGGGGTAGTTCGAGCAGGATCATATCGTGTTTGATGAGTGAGGGAAGGACCAGCCACTGGGGGAAGCTCCCAATAAACACCAAGGATCGATTCAATCCACCGGCTGTTCTGAAAATGTTCAGCATAGGATATTGGCTTATTACTGTGATTAAAATCATCCCGCATCCAGCCTCGAACACCCCACCATGCTTCATTTGGGCCACACAGTTCATCTATATCAACTGCTTTCTCCCAGAATTTCTTCCTTTTGGATCTAATCCTGCTTTCATCACTATCCCTAAAGCAGCTATGACCACCGCCTAGATTCAAGACAAGTAAAAACCAAGAAAAGAAAGAGGAGCTTACAAATGACTTGAATCTTCAAAATACAGTTTTAAGATAAAGTAAAGACATGTGATGCACTGTACAACTAGACAAAGGTTCCAAATAAAGTTAAACCGTGAAAGAAAAGACTGCATATCTCATACCAAAATGTCAAGGTGTCATGTTAAAGCTATATAAAGATGAATGCTAATGAAACAAAGTAAAATACAGTGATTGTAAACATCACGTCATGTTTTGTGCTTACAAAATCCTAAATCTAGTTGATAAACCAACAAAAAAATCCTTCCCAATACATGGCAGGTGGAATTATTTGCCCTTGGCTCCCTAAGAATCAATCTTATTCACCACTTCTCCTTTTCGTATACACATAAAAACCTTTTTCAATTTAGAGGCACAAAAATTATAATATCCATCCATGTTCTAAAACCTGGAACAGACATGCAAAGAAGAGAAGGATAGCAAGCAACCAGCCTGGTCAACATAAAATGTACGGATGAAAGTCTTGCTTATTTTAGACCTAGTCATCAATAGGTTGACTTGATAATAACTGTAAATCAGCTGATTTCATGCGAGTTATTGCAATTCACCTGGTTTGCATAATGATGACATGGCATGTTTCTCTTAGGACCATGAACACCATCCAAAAGAATTTTGGGAGTGAGAAATCTGCAAGGCCGAAATCTGCATTCTAACTGCGCTATCACTGGAACCATGCTGGCCCAGTTTACAAATATGTTGATTTATATTTATCATGTTACACCAACATCACTATTCACTACATCTATAATTGGTTGAACCTCAGATGCTTAACCCTTAGCTCTCTTCCTTCTTGATGTTGTTCAGTTTTTGAAATATTGGTTAATACTTTAGATATTCAGCAACCATGGGATGAAGGAAACCATGAAACGTAATGGAACAGAAAGAAGAGAGAATGCACCTTGTATATAGAACTGGTCACATATCTGCCGTAAGGAATAATGATCTCCAGTTCCGGTATCATAATTATCCTCAAAAACAAGATGTTGAAAGCCAGCATTCAATGCCTGCTTTACTCTGCCACAAAAACATTGACTAAGAAAAACTGGCATGAAAAATTTGATAGAGTTGACTATATGAATATGCACAATTCCTGAAGGGTAAAGATTCCTAGCTAGAAAATATGAATACCTTTTTAGTTCACTTTGGTGGTCATCAAAAAAGATAAGAACTCGACTAAGATCAGTAATCCCATGTTTATTCATCACACTCTTCCATTCAACACTTCCAAAATCCACAAAATCTTTGCCAGCAAAGTATGTGCAGTTTCCATCAACATAAGCAGGCCCCTTCTTAAGATATTTCTCAGGATGTCTGGGTGTAAGTGAAATAATTGGCGTGTCTGGCATTGCTTGCCGCATAACCCACGTGGAATGCCCTTTGAAAGCACCACTCTCAATCATCAGATCTGGCTTAAGCCATCTTGCAATAAACCAAAGCCCAAAGCTGTGGTCAAAACCCATTCCATACATGTTGTTTTTGATTGGCCTTGTTTCATAAATCGGTACAAACTCTTCCAATCCCCTGAGCAAATCCTTGGATGTCCACTCAACCGTTTTCCCATGTTTCGATCTGCCTTTTGCCAAGGACAAGAATTAAATGGTAGTAGATTATAAGAGCTGAAACCCAGATGCTGATCAATGGAAAAAAAGAAAACGGCAGAACTAAATAAAAAACCCAAAGATAATGAAATATCTCAAATTCACAAATAAGATCATTGACATGACTCTACAACAACAGATTAGCTTGCTAGGCAGAGCATAAAGAGTGAAAGCAGCGTGAAGAGACCACAGATTTATAGTATTGAATAAGGGGAATGATTTCAACAAAACAAATAGGTGTTTGGGGACTGAAAGGAATCTATAAACTATAACACAGTGCTTTAGCAGAGAAAAGCAATCCTTCAAAACATTTCAAAATTTTCAACATTGTGCTAAAAACACGCAGTAAATAGTTTTCACATCAATCTAGTAGGAGTACAAGCACCACCCTTTACATATAACTAATAATCCTATTTTCAACTAGTGGGAAAATTAAAAGAAAATGCTACATCAAGTTAAAAACCCATTTAATAGCAAGAATAATGAAACATCAAAATGGAAGGAAGGAAGCATTACAAAAACCAATAGAAACTAAAATTATCACTCTAGTAGCAGCAAAAGCACCATCCTTTACACATAACAAACAAGCTTTACTTTAACTAATTAAACATAATAGCACGAATAACAGAGCGAACTGCATAAACAACAGGAAATTCAATGTTAAAAACCCAAACATGCAATAGAGATCCATCTTTTAGCTCTAAAACTACAAATCCAATACGTTCAAATATAAAGATCCAGAATCAGATCTCAATCGAACCCATTAACCGAATTAAACCCATTTATACATCCACATTGACAAGAAAGAAGCAAACAGAGACTCACACCAAGGAACACCAAGGGCTCCAAAGTCGGACTCGAGCCCGTCCAGCCCAAAGAACCCGACCCGGATGACTGGATCAAAAGGGGAAATGCAGACGAAATTTTTGGAATGGAAAAGCAGAGACGAAATAGAGAAGAAAACGAGGAGGAGGCAGAGGATGAGGCACGGGGTGGGGCAGGGACAGACGTGAGAAAGACGGGAGATGTAATTGGTGACTAATAAGGAGAGACTCTGTTTCTTAGTCTTGGACTCGTCGCCCGAGATGGGCAATGAGTCGTCGTCGTCTGGGTGGGGAGATGCGCGGCGGGAGGAGAGGACTCGCTCTAGCATCTTGGAGGACGAGGCGGAAGTTGGAGTGTTGGGGCTTAATGGGTGCTTTAGACTGTGCATAGCGAAAATAGCGAATTAAAAATGAGAAATGTGATCAGTGATTTTATTGTTTTTGGGTTTTCGTTAAAGCGTGTGAGATGAGATGCGGAAGATAGAGAGATGAGATGAAAGATTGGAAGTGAAGACTTTTTTTAATTGTTTTTCTTCAATTGTTGGTTTTTTTTAGGGTGTTTAGTATGATTGAGATTTTTTTGTTTTTTATTTTCAAATTTTTAAAAATAACTATTGACACATATATTTTCAAAATATTATTTTTATATTTTAAAAATTCAGATTTTTTAAAAAATAAAAAATATAAAATAATACAAACGGAATTATTATTTTTCTTTTAAGGAGTTATTAATTAATAGTATATATTTATAGAGATATTATATTTTATGAGGTCCATACGCGATGATATCTTTTTCAACATCATGAAGATTGACATAATCTTTTTATTATCTTAATTTATTCAATAATGAGCTTAAGATTAATTAATTGATTATCTCTCTTGGTAATTATGTTTTTTTCTTTTAGTTTTATGTTTTCAATCCCAATAGTTTATATATGTTGCAACAAATTCTTATCAAATAATATGTTCATATTCTTTTAATAAATTAAAAAATTTACCATTCTAACTAACATCAATTAATACTTAACAATTAAGTTTAATCTAATACTATGTCCACATATTTAAGCCAAAATACAAGAAAATATTTATTTCATTAGTAAACTTCATAATTTTGGCATGTAATTTTGTTTCCAATTATATTGGTAATGTTTTTTTTTTTTTGTTGACTATAAAGATATTGTATTATATCAAAAGGAACAAGCTATTCCACACTATTTATATATCATAAAATATTAGTGTTTCAAAATTATCTTGAAATTGATAATAGTAATTTTAACCTTTAACCAAAGTGTTAATTGCATCTAGAAAAATAAATTTATTCAAATGAAAAAATCAATAAGAAAAGGCAAAGAAATTTGATAGCAACAAAATTTATTGCACTATTTAATGTTAATCTTCAGCCTTATCCCATAAAAAAAATGCTAATCTACATTCTTTAATATTGTTAATCCACTTCAATAATTTTATTAATATGGATGATTTAGGTACATTTTCTTCTCTAATTTCGCTAATGCTCCTTCTTCTTGTTTCTGAAATGCATTAATTTTCTTTGTTTCGGAAGCAAGTTACTTAGAAGGGATTAGAGATAGCTTTGTTTTGTTCCAATCCTCTTCACTTGATATTGTTTTCTCTTTGCTGGATGAAGCGTATCTGCCAATCTATAACCTCATTTTCCCTTAGATAAGGAGATTTAGCTTCTCGAAAGGCTGCAATTTGTTTAGATTGGTTAGATACCAATTTGACCTGAGTTCTAATTCTTTTTTTTTTTTTTTTTCTTGAGTTGGTTTTTTCAATTTGTTTTTATTGTGGGTCTTATAATATAACATGATTTGTAATGAGCTCAAATTTTAACTTTAATTTTAATTTCATTTTTCAATTTTTCATGTTGATATTGTGAAATAATAAGGATTTTAAATTAAAAATTAGAGTTCAATTAGAAAAGTATGTAATTTGAATTTTATTTAGAGTTCACATGTCCAATATTCAATATAATCTCAGTTTTCTTCAAGTGAATGTAATCATTTAGTTCTTTCATCATTTCCTCTCTTATTTTTATTAAATATCAATTAATTAATTAACACAAATTTTATTTGAAGACAACTGAATTCAACAAACACTGATGAATAGTAACACCTAGTTTTTTTTTCCCTGCATAGTAGTAGATTTTGTAACATTTTTCTTAATGGCTAGTATATGATATGAGAAATTCTAAAATTCTTATACAAATTTATTATATAACAATTTTTTTAGGGTAATTTATTATATGAGGGTCGTTTATAATGCTAACAGAAGATTTTCAGTGCAGTTGGTTACAAAAATTAAGTAGAAATGCTAAGCCATATTTTACATTTGTGTGTTTTTTTTTTTAAAAAAAAAAAATATTGGAAAGAAGAAGTTACATTAGTGATATTCCAACTTTGATTTCCACTAACATTTTTGTGCTTTTATTTATGTAACATTAGAATGAATGAAGGCAATGAGAGAAGACCAGAAATAGACTTTATTATTATTATTATTTTCTTGGTGATGACCCTCTACAATATCAGTATAGTATGAAAGTTAGTTGCATAATATGAACCGGACAAAATAAAGTATAACAAAAAGCACTAATTACAGTGTTATCACTTCTAAACTAGTGTTTAAATATAAAATTTATTCAAATATATATGACAAATAAATGAATGAAAAAACTTTACACACAAAATAAAGAAATTTTATATTTAAAAAATGAAACTAAA
>CATIWR010384112.1:0-20302 GCA_949677035.1 Omphalea diandra
GACCATATAGACACAAACCTTCAACTCTATAGTTAGCGATATAATATATATTTTCTGTATATCTATAATATATATATATATATATATATATATATATATATATATATATATATATATATATATATATATATATATATTGCATAAATGTAATATTCTCTTTTAATATTATATTTTTAATATTATATTTATATTATACTTATATATTTCATATATTATATGATTATATAACATCATTAATATAATTTAATACTATGATATTATCAATATTATAGTATATTATTAATCCATTATATTATATATTCAAACTTATTTATATATAATTTAATATTATTAATATAAAATTATATTAATATTTATATGACAATTAAATAGCAACGAAATTAGCGATTTGGAATTTTCCATTGCTAAGTCTAAATGGAAATTTCCGTTTCTAAGTTTAGTGACATACTAGCGACAAAAAATTTGCTACTAAGCCTCTTTTTTATTATATATATATATATATTCCTAATATATTTATTTTATTAATTTAATATATATTATCTTCATATATATATATTATATAAATTTAATATTCTCTTTTAAAATTATATATTTAATATTATTTCTATATTATACTTATATATATTCATATATTATATTATTGTAAAACATCATTAATATAATTTAATATTATTACTTTATTATATTGTAACTTAGTGTTATTAATATTATTTAATATTATTAATATATTATATTATATATTCAAAATTATTTATATATAATTTAGTATTATTAACATAAAATTATATTAATATTTATATTATTATTAAATAGTAACGAAACTAGCGACAAAATTAGAGATGAAAAATTTCATTGCTAAGCCTCTCTTTTATTTTATATATATATATATAGCGATGGAAATTAAGCAACAAAAAATTCCGCCTCTGTAGCAATGAAATTTTTTATCACTAAACTTAGCGAAGGAAAATTTTGTTGCCAAGCCTCTCTTATTATTATTATTATTATTATTATTATTATTATTATATACACAATTAATATTCTCTTTTAAAATTATATATTTAATATTATATTTATATTATACTTATATATTTTATATATTATATTTTTATATAACATCATTAATGTTATTTAATATTACTACTTTATTATGTTATAACTTAATATTATTCAATATTATTAATGTATTATATTATATTATATATTCAAAATTATTTATATATAATTTAATATTATTAATATAAAATTATCTTAATATTTATAATATAATTAAATAGCGATGGAATTTTTCATCGCTAAGCCTAGTGATGAAAAATTCCTTAGTGATGGAAAATTTCGTTGCTAGCTTATCGACAAAAATTTAATCTCTAAGCTTAGAGACGAACTAGCGGCGAAATTTTCCGTCACCAAGTTTAACTATGAAAAATTATGTCGCTGGGCTTAATGATGAATTTTCTATCGCTAGGCTGTCAGCACCGAACTGGTGCCAACTTGGCGCTAGTTTCGCCTACGAATGCAGCGATAGATTTATAATCCGTCATTAATTTTAGATTTCCATCTAAAATCTGTCGCTATTTAGTTAAGGAAAATTCTATCGCTAAATTCGTTGCTATTTCAACAGATTTTTATAGTGACAATTTATTCTTGAGTTTTGTGATGAATTTAAACTGTTTGAGTGCTTGTTGCTGTGGACCAAAAGAAAGATGTAATCTAGACAAGTCAAAAAATTTTGGATTTGATATGAGAATTTTTAATGTCACGTGATTATTTTAAGACTTGGAATTCTCTTCCTTTTACCTTTTATCCTTTTCTTTGGCAAATCATTTTTATTTAGCCTCGTTACAAGCCAATAAAGAATTTTTGTTCTTTGATAAGATATGTAATTACATTAGTAAAGATTGATTGTGTAGAGCCTATGGAATTATGTATAACTTTATTTTAGGAAGAGATTTGACAATACTAGCTTATATTATGTTTGTTTTTAAATTGCATCAAAAATGAAAAAATGTATTGTGGTTTTGCATATTTCTTTATTGATCTATACTTGGAATTGCTTGAAAAATTTTGAGAGTGAACTTCAACATCTTAAAATTTCTTATGAGTTTGATTATGTTAGTTTATTATAGAGTTGTCTAAGTTCAAGGGTTTGCAATTACGATTTGAAAAATTCTCTTTTTATTTATTTTCTTTGCTTCTAGACAAGCAAAAATCCAAGTTTGCGGAAATTTGATAGGAGTCATTTTAGCATGTATTTTTAGGTTAGAAATTAGGAGTTTTCCTTATTTTTATAGTCTTTTATTTTAGAATAGTTAATTTTTTTTTATTTCTTTTGTACTCGTGCAAAAGATTTTGGAAAAAATGAGTTAAATTGTAGTTTTCAACAATGTTGAATGAGCAATGAATGAGACCATATAGTTACGAAGAGTTGACCAGTTAGCATACACATATTTGAGCTTAGCAAATAAGTGTGCAGGCTATTGCATGACCCATGCATCGGGTCATGCAAAACGTTAGATCCAAAATTGAGAAATGCAAGAGGGCTACCTTTTTAAGGTAACAAAGATCTAATTTGGATAGAGATTCTTAGGTTGAAAAAGTATATTTTTAGGAGAAAAAATTGAATCGACATCTACACCAAATAAAAAGAAGATTTCATGAAGATTTATAGGGCTTTTTCTTTCTCTTACGGTTTTTCATTGTTTTTGTCAGCAGACTTTTTCTTTGAAAAATCCTTTTATTGAATTCAATGGATTTCTTCTTCTTTGTTTTTTTTTTCTTTTTTAGTATTAACTAATTTTTTCAATTCTAGAGATTAGGATGAAAATTCAATATTTATTTCATGATTATATAAAGCGATTTTGCTTTAATTGTGTTGGATGTCTTGATTTAATATATTTGAGCTCGATTGATATTGCATGTATGAATTGAAGCATATGTGCAATGTTTAAGATTCTAGATGATGGAGTGAGAGTGAAAGTTTAGGATTAGTCCTAGCATATTAAACTAGAAGATTGAGATCACGAGAGTAAGTGCGACTTCTAGAGATATTCAAGGATTATTCATGAAGTTAATGCATTATTTTTGAATTTGTGACTACGAGAGTAGGCATATTTCAGTAATAATAGACTCAATTTTGTTTTAGAAATATTATTGAGTAAATTAAGAAAATTCATCTTAAAGCATAAATCAATCTTAATTGAAACAGTTCTCATGATATATTTATGGAATAGTATTGTGGTGTACTCGAATTTTCTAGAAATTATTATCATAAGAGTTTCTTTTAATTAAATTTCATTAATTATTTTTACAATTTCAATTTTAGTTATTTTCTTCTTGATTATTCAATTGTTAAATAATAGGAAAATTAAGAATTTATTGATGCTTGTATAAAACAATTCTCGTAGAAGTGATATCTACTTATCATTATATTACTTGAGCAATTTGTGCACATACGAAACACATGAGGAACACCCCTATAAGAAACATCTCCAACAGCCTGACCATTAAGAATGATGGAATAACTGACAGAAGTTACACAGTACATAATCAGATCAATCCAAGGTCGTTCAAAACCTAGGGTTGTGAGAACAACTTCAATGAAAGACCATTCTACGCGATAATATGCCTTCACCATGTCAAGCTTAATAGCTACCATAACCCCACATGCCGATAAGTTGCTTTTTTAATGAATGCAAAGCTTCCACCCCAAGCAGTATATTATCTATAATCAATCTATTGGGAACAAAAACACTTTGCTCCTCAGACACCAAAGTGGGCAAGATGGCCTTGATTCGACTGACTAGCACCTTGGAAACTAACTTGTAAACCACATTACAAAGGCTTATAGGCACATTACAAAGGATTATGGCTTATGGGCAGTAAGTATTGGTATAATACTTTAACACGAATCTAATAAAATAAAATGAAATAAGTTATCAAGGGCATGTCTGCCATTTTTCTTAACCAAACTTCGATTTTTTTTTTTAAATCTTAGTTTCAAGGCAGAGGTGGCTAATTAAACCAAGACCAATGCCACCCAAGCTGAGCTTCCGTCCATTTTTCTTGACCAAACTCTAATCTACACTGAGAATATTATTATTTATTTATAGTTCATTGCTAATCATATAAAAATAAAAATTATTATTTTTTAATTAACTTATTTGATTTTTTCACATTTTACGAATATGAAATTAATAATTCATATTCGAGTAGAGTGAATCCATGAAAGAGAGCAAAATCAATGTTTTTATAATCGAATTGGACCAATTAGCTGAACTGATAAATTTAAAATCAGTCACTAGTTCAGTATTTGAAATCGGTCACCCAAAAAGGTGAAAACCGAAAAAAATTAATCAAAATTAAAAAAAATCAATTAAAATTGAAAATCAAATCAAGTTGATTTAATCTAAAACTATATCATGTTATGAAAAATTAAAAATTCCACGAATTACACTATTTTACTCAAAATTTAAATTGTATATATCATTATTATATTATATTATATTATATATATTTATTCTAATTTTAAATATTTTAATTATTATTATATATTTTTTCAGAAAAAAATTTAAAATTACCTATTGAACTATATCGATTGAATTGATCGAATAAGAAATCAGTCAGCTAATTAGTTCGATCTCTAATCTTGTTTTAAAAATATTGAATTAAATTCTCTAAATACCAATTTTTATATTCACAAAATTCCAAAAATGAAATCTTACTTAAGTGATGCTTAAAAAATGATAATAATAACATAAAAAAATAATTTTGCTTTCATTATATGTATAAAATCGTCAATAATAACAATAGCAAAATTGCCCAATTTTCTTGACCAATATTAAAGTTTTCGCAATCGATCAAATTGATTGATTAGACCAATAAAATTAAAAATCAATTAATGATTCAATTTAGTTCAATGTTCAAACTGATTAATAAAAAATTGATTAAAATAAATAAATTAGCCAAAAATCAAGAAAATCAATCTAAATTAAAAACTAAATTAATTTGAATTTAATTTAAAATTACAATATCTTACTTAAAATTTAAATATTAAAAATATTTTTATTATTTTATCATATTATACTCTTTTCTAATTTTTAAAATATTTTTTAAGTCTTATATATATTTTCCAAAAGTACAAAATTAATTAATTAAATGGAATAGAATCCATCAAACTCAAAATCCATCAACACATCGATTTGATCCCGGTGCAAATTTGGAAACATTAATCAATACAATTAGCCACCCACTTTTTCAGACGAAATAAGGTGCCGTATCTTCTGACTTTTGTTTATAATATTAATTTGTGCTGTATATATATATGTCGACCATCTCATTACGCAACGTATCACTTGGAATAAAAGCTCCAATCAACAATAACACAGCTCAACGTTCCATTAACATGGCAGACTCTTCCTCGCTACGTCTCGTTGCCCAGAGGTAAGCATGCAAAACAGTCGAATCCAATCTGCCTCCACTGTGAATTTAGGATCATCGGGCGGCTAGAGTCACAGCTTACCACCTCTGCCAGGCAGCTCGATCATCCAATTATTGTATTTCATGTGAATGTACACCCTGAAGATAAGAGTAGCCCCATCCATGCTAATATATCTCTAAACATGCGCAAGCACTAAACTCCCACTTGCATCCTTCCGTTCCATTGTTGGTATCCATTTAATCGATACTGCTACTATAGTATTAGAGCCACACCACCAGGCTCCCTACATTGCCCCTTGCAGGATAAGTAAACAGGGGACAAACTCGTTGTGCCTGTCATTTCCTGCACAAACTTGCCAAGCATTATGTGCAGCCGTTGGCTTCTTTTTATTGTCTGCTGCTACTGCTTTATACCTGTCACATGGTTGCTTTAGAATAGTTTTTTTTTTTAAAAAAAAAAAAAGCTGAAACATTATTTTTTTTCTTTCATTTTCTGTATTTACTTGTATTAATATTTATATTTATTTAATTCATTTTTTATAAGGTTACAAGGCAAGGTGGCATTGATAACGGGAGGAGCCAGCGGCATTGGCGAGAGCACTGCAAGACTATTTGCCCAACATGGTGCCAAGGTGGTCATTGCAGACATCCAATCCGAATTGGGTCACTCTGAGTCGGAGAAAATACAGTCTGAAACAGGACAACCAGTTACCTACATCCAATGCGATGTGTGCAACGACTCCGATGTTGAAAATGCAGTGAATACTACAGTTTCAATTCATGGAAAGCTTGACATAATGTTCAATAATGCAGGCATCGCTGTCAAGCTTGATACTACTGTATCTTCAATAGAACGCCAAGATTTTATGCGAGTTCTCGAGGTAAATGTTTATGGTGGAATATTGGGAGCCAAACATGCTGCAAGAGTAATGATCCCACAAAAGAAGGGTGTTATATTATTCACAGCAAGTGTTGCTTCAGCGATATGCGGTGGGCCTTATGCTTACACGGCATCAAAACATGCTATCGTTGGGGTAGCCAAGAACTTAGCTGTAGAATTGGGGAAGTTTGGAATAAGAGTTAATGTCGTTTCACCTGGCCCTGTACCTACCGGTTTAACCACCAAGCCATTGGGCATGGACGCGAAGCAAGTGAAAGCTTGGGCTAATGCCATGGCATATTTAAAAGAGGGGGACCTAGAAGCGAATGACATAGCCGAGGCAGCTCTGTATCTTGCAAGTGATGAAGCCAAATATGTTAGCGGGCAGAATCTTTTCATTGATGGAGCTGCTAGCTTGGCTGTTCCAATTAATCCGCAAGTTCGTCACTAATTAATTAAAGCACATAAAAAGCCTATATATGTTAGTTTTGTGTTCAAACGCCATTTAATAGTGCTGCTCCTTTATGTTATATTGGGTTAATTTTATTTTGGTCATAAAATTATAATTTGAGTGAATAAAATTTGCTCTTCAAATTATTGAAATACTTATATGACCCAACTTTTACCTTTTTATATTAACTCAGTTATTAAAAACTTTTACCCTTTTATATTAACTCAGTTATTACAAACTTTTTATCTTTTACATCACTTATGTGAAGGGTTAATTTTTATAAATTTCATGCGGATTGATATCTTAAACTAAATCCTTCTTCATGTTTAGTCTCTCGTGTCTAATCTGTTACATTAAAAAAATCTTTCTATTAAAAAATGAGTTTTTTTCATTAATTAATTCACAAATGAAAATAAATAGACTAAATATACTTCATAATGACAAAAATATCCTAACTAAATCCTCATCTTTTCTCTTTCTCCTCATCACATTCTTTGGTTTTTTTTTTTTTTTAATCCCATTTTCAATTCTAATCCACACTTCCTTCTTCACTAGAATAGATAAAGAAAACAGACCATCATTGACATGGATGGGGCACACTTAAGCTCTCCCTTCCCTCAATGCATGCATCACCATCCACACTCTCACCATCCAACAACAAATCAAGGCTTTCTTTGAAATGAGTTCTTTGCTTTTAAACCAAAATTATACAAGAAAGAAGGCTTTTATTTTTTATTTTTTAATTCTACTTGTCAATTTGCCAGTGTCCATGAGATTTGTATATATTTTGTGTTCTCCACAATACGAGTGCTTCTTTGGGTTATGATGATTGAATGACAATCAAATGGTAGAAATAAATTAATATTTATTGTTATTGAAAATTTAAATAAATTAACATTTATAAATTTATAATAAAGAAGTAGCATTCACTATTTTTGAAAAAATTAAAGAAATTAATATTGACTGCTTTTGAAAAAAAATAAAGAAATTAATACTTAATACTGTTGAAAAAATTTAAAGAAATAAATATTTACTATTTTGAAAATAAAGAAATTAATATTCACTAGTTTTTGAAAAATGAAATTAATATTTACTATTTTAAAAATTAAAGCAATTAATATATTTGCTATTTTGGAAATTTTTAAAGAAATTAGTATTTTTTCTACTTTGAAAAATAAAGAAATTAATGTTTACTATTTTTAGAAAATAAATATATTTATTATTTTTAAATAAAGAAATTAATATTTATTATTTTTGAAAAAAAATGGCCCTAAAATCAAAATATTTGTGTTAAGTCCCATAAAAAAAGTTGATTTAAGTTTGATGGCTGCACTATCAAACAATATTAAAATTTGATATGAAATTAAGGGTACTATTGTCATTTTATATGAATTTAATAAAAAAATAATAATAAAGGTTTTTAATGTAATGATACAAATGTGAGTGATTATTTTATGTACCATTGAGTGAGAATATAATTTAATTTAATAAACTACAGGGAGATTTATAGTAATTAGCCCCTCAAGTGAAATCCATATATGCCTTATCAACAAATTGGGCTTCACCATTAAACACACCTTACCATGATAAGAAACACTTCAAAAAGCATCGGGGAAGAAGCTTCTATAATTACTTTGTCAATAAATAAGTGTTAAAAATTATTCCACATCAATACTCTGATTGTTAGAGATAGAAATTGTTTACTTAAAAAACTTAATTAAATTTTGTTTTATAATTATGACAAAATTTCAGTTATTGTTAATTATCTTGTTATATTGCAATTGCATTCCAAACGCCAAGGAATTACTTTATGTCTCGAGGAAGAGTAATGAACTACAAACCCATATGGATTGATATAGTAACTAAGGTTTTTTTTTTTTTAAATGTTTTAAACGCATATACAAAATTTTTTCATGTTTAATCCGTTATATTGAAATTTTCTTTTATTAGAAAAAAATTGTCATTAATTAATTGCATAAACATAGATAAATTAATTAAATATGTTTCATGATAACAAAAATATCCTAACAAAATCCTAATCTTTTCTCTTTCTTCTCATCACATTCTTTTCTTCTGTTTTTTTTTTTCCTATATCATTTTCAATTTTAATCCATACTTCCTTCTCACTCACCAAAATACTTTTTACTCACCAAAATGCATAGAGAAAACAGACCAGCATTGACATGGAGCACACTCAAGCTATCCCTTGCCTCAATGCCTGCCAAAAAAATTGCTGCACTACTAGTTGCTCCAGGGCCTCCATTAGAATAATGTTATCGTAAGCTGCGTCTCTGTACTATTTGACAATAATGACTTTTTACCACCTGCTTTCGATATCTATTGCGGTAGTGCATTTCCAAGAGTAATAGGTCCAACAGGGCCAGCAACAAATCAAGGCTTTCGTTGAAATGAGTTTTTTGGATCTAAACTAAACTTATGCAAGAAAGAGGGCAATATTTATTATTATTATTATTATTGTACTTGTCAATTCGCTAAGGCTAAATGCATCCTAAGGTCCCTTTATTATGGTTATTTCTGCTATTGAACTCCAAGATTTTCATTCGTCAACGTTAAAATCCTTAATTTTTATTTTTAACTAATTTGGCCCCTATTTTAACAACAACTCCACGACAGCATTAAAAAGGTACAATACGAGCTGTTAAAATCACGATGAAAACAGGTATGAAGTCTTGCCGCAATCATTTCTGCTATTAAACCTTTGTACCTTTATGATTTAAATTTTTATTTTGATAAATTTTATAAAAATTTAAAATATATTTTAAATTTAAGAGAGAGAAAATTATTTTTAAAAATAAATTATTTTTTATTCAAAAATTATTGTTTGTTGATTGATTTTTCCAAATGTGTTAAACATTTAAAACAATATAAAACAATATTTTTTAGCAAATAAAGGAAGCATTATTTCAGTTGAAAATATTAATATTATATTTATATTTTTAATTTTTTCATAGTGTATAATAGATATTCATTCATCAACTTACTAAATCATCAATAAATATAAATATTAATTAAATATATAGGAAAAATGTTTTTTTAATTCAATCAAAATTTAATTGAATTAGAACTTTAAAAATTTTAAATAGGCTCAAAAATCAAAGATTCTCATAATATTTTTCTAATCAAATATTTGATATTAATAAATCAATTATCCTAATTTTTTTGATAGAACTTTGCAAGAGAATTTAAATTTCTCATAATATATAATATCATCTCATCAACTAAAATAGAATAATAAAATTTTAATAAAAATAGACCTATTTAAATTACAAATAATTATATTTAAAAATTAATTCAATAACATATTGTTCTTTAATTTATCGAACGTAATTAACATACGATGAAAACAAATATCCTTTTAAATAATAAATAAAAAAATTTAAGCATATTAATATCAAAAAATTATGAATTTTCTAATGCATATTTGAATACTAGTGTTTCACTAACTGAACATTAGTGTATCAATTTGGAAGGTGACATAACAAAGAATGGTATATGAGATATATTAATAAAATCAAGTTTTGTCTTTGATACGCTTTACCAAAAAAAATAAATAAATAAAAACTAAATTACAAAAAAATATATAATAACATATAACAAAATTTATTAATGTTACCATAATGAGAAGAAGAATGATTTTAGATAGAAGGTATAAAGTGTTTGATAATTATTATTTATGTGAAGAACATATATAAGATAATTTCATAATTAATTTCTAAACAATAATGTTATATATATTTGAGTATATTTGGATCGATGAAATTTTTTAATAAATTTAAATATCAATATTTTAACTTGATTCACTAATTTGAAAATTTTGAATAATTCTATGATCAATTTTTTTGTTTAATTGAATTGGCTTAACTAATTCAATAGAATATTTCAAAAAAAAAAAAAACTAATTTAATATCATATTATTCTTTAATATATTGAATATAATTAATCTATAGTGAAAATAAATCTCTTTTTTACATAATAATAAAACAATTTTGAATTTATAAGTATCTCTTAAAAAAAAAAAAAAAAAAACTTCTAGAGTATACTTGAGGTCTCTTTAAAAAAAAGAATATACTTTCCGCTAATACTATCGTGAAGTTGCTATTAACATAGGGCCAAATCAGCTGGAAATGACAAATAAAGTTTATTGGCTCAATAACAAAAATAATCATAATACAGAGTCAGAATGCTTTTTAATTGAGAATTTACGGTACAATACGCATGCTTCTTTGGGTTATGATGGTTGAATGACAATCAAACGGTAATGAGCCATAAATTAATATTTAGTGTTTTTAAAAAATAAATAAATTAATATTTATTGTTCTTGAAAAATTAAATAAATTAACATTAACTATTTTTAAAATAAAAAAATTTAATATTCCCTATTTTTATGTATAAGTGTTAAATATTTCAATTTTAATTGCTTAATAGGGTAATTAGTCCCTCAAGTGAAACCCATATGTGTCTTATCACCTAATTGGGCTTCACCACTAAACACACCTTACCATAACTAGAAACGCTTCACAAAGCAATAGCGAAGAAGGTTCTATAATTACTATGCCAATAAATAAGTGTTAAAAATTACACCACATCAATGCTCTTATTGTCAAAGATAGAAATTATTTACTTAAAAACTTGAATTTATAATAAAAAAATTAATAATAAAATTAAATCTTTATAATTATAACAGAATTTAAGTTTGGTTAGTTTATCTTGTTATATTGCAATCTATACTCTAATTGCATTCCAAATGCCAAGGAATTATTTGATAACTATGAGGTGAAGTGATTATGAGTTTCTACTTTTATTTTATTTTTTTAATAATAAAAGTGGAGATTATGCGTAACCATTCAAACACAAACCGAATTGGTGTTAGAGATTAAAAAGAAAAAGACTTCGTACTATCAAAATTCCTTGCAATCCATAATTTATATAAAAAATCATAATTAGGTGAGGACTAAAAGCCATAGCTCTCTCCTTTATCTCATCCATTTCATAACATTTAAGATTCACTAAGTTAGATGAACGTTTAATCATGGTTAGGGGGGATATCTTAACCTATTTTTATCTTTTTTACATTATGATAAATGCAAAAGCATAACTCAATTAACTTTGTTAGCTAGTTTGATTATTGTCAGCGAATTTATTATTTTTCGCTAAATACTCTTTTTTAAATAAGGACAGTTTTTCATTTTAACTAATCCTTCTTGACATTATATATCCTTTGAATGTTTAAAATATTGTCATGACATTCTATAGTCATGTTTTGAGAGCAAATCCATATAGTTGAGCATGTTAAATGCTGTAATTTGGTTATAAATACTTACAATAATTAGCATTCTGAAGTGACATTTAGCTATTATATGTTTTAAGGTAGTTGAAAATTAAGTAACTTCAAGTTAAAATTTCTAGCATACTTGTATCTACAGTGTCAATTAACTGAATCAAGCTTTAGTGTCACAAATCTAGATTATCTACAACAGTCACAACCTAAGATTCACATTTTTCTTTCAGTAAAACTATCAAATTAACTTCTATGTGACAATGTAGAGATTCTAAGAATTATATGAAAATCTTTAAGAAATTTTTTATCTGATTTATCTCTTAATTACACATAAAAATTAAGATAACTTTAAATCATACAATAAGGAAACTATGAAGAATATATGAGTGCTTTCAAGAACAAGGTTTTTAACTATAAACATGCTAAAGAAGTAATGGGGTAAGTTTCAGAAAAAACTCAATAAAAAATTATTACCTGTATTGACATGCATTGTCATGCACAATCAAATGCCCGCATGACTCTTTAATACTTCAAGCAATCCTAACGATATGATGAGGAATCATACAATCATTCAAATTATAAAATAGTAAATAAAAGGTGACTTGAGTCACTGAAATTCTCATCTTAGGATGTGAGGAACTTCATCTCTCTCATTATGCCTTTTTCAACTTTGGGGAGAGAATCCTTTGACGTTCCTTGCTTATCATTCAAAATTTTGCGAATGAGATTTCTCTTACACTTTGCTTTAATATGCTTAATATTATTTAGTTTATATGTCTTTTTTTTTCTTAAGTAATGAACTCTAGGAGAATTTCAAGTCATCATCAAATAGACTGACATAAAAATCGTTTAATGTAAATCCTATCAATAATTTTGCATATTAACCACTTCACGTCATAAGCAAACATTTCTTATTTCACATAATTTCAAAATGGATACTTGACTAATACACACGATATAATGTTTCGTTTTGTTACGATATAATAAGGATAACAACAACTTGGGAAGCAATAGTCACGGATACAAAGGCAACAAAAGGCACTTCCATGTCCCAAGTTCTCATTAGTCTCTTAAAACCCAGGATCACCAAACACATATATAGGATGTAAGACATTAATTTGGAAAGTGATTTCTCAATCATTTCATAAAGCAATAAATTTCCACAATCAATCATTTCATAAAGCAATAAATTTCCACAAGGCTATGGAACATGACCCTCACTTAACATATGACTAAACTTTTAATCTCAAACATAATAACTCCCAAACATTCTAATAATATATAAGATCTTCTCGCGTGTTGAAGAGAACAATATAAGTTCTAACTTAGGGGTACCCATGGAAGCTTTCAGAACACTAATAGGATTAGGTCTCTAACAATAAAAATGGTGGCTAGGTCTAGCAGAAAAACATAATAATTATGCTCCAAACTCGACTAGGATTAAAAAAGGCAATTAATTTAATAATATCAACAAGTAACAACCTCTAGGTTAACACCTATAGATATGCTGATAGATATGCTGACAACTCAAATAAATAGGATGAAATCATCGATCTCTCTTAAGAAACCACCCATCAAGATTAAGCTAAGGTTATAAATCCAAAGCCCTTAAATAACATTTAACATGAAAACCTAACTCATAAAGCCTGAAAACCTAACTCATAAAGCCTTAGAACCTACAGGAATGCAAAAACTAATAGAAAAGAACTTCCATTTTCTTCAATTTTGCCTTTAAAAAGCTCAACCTCATAACTCACTGATGCTTCCATGCATGCAAGATTTTCCATACTCATTCTAGTCTTAAACATATTAAAAATAAGATAGGAAATAAGAACCAACTTGTTTGTAGCCATTTATGAAGAATCCAAACAACATATTCATGAAGAAGTGAAAATTCCTTGCTTTATAATCATGATTTTGCTCAATGCATTCTTTAACGTTAGGAAAGGTTCACTAAGGTCTGTCAATGGCTTCTCAAGAAACCTCAAACTTTAGAGTAGGTGGGAATCTTTAAAGAGAGAATAAAAACCTTGAGAAAGGAAAGAAAAAATATATAAAGGTCAAACTAGAATTATTTAAATTGGGTTCTTATAATTATGGCAAGACCCATTCTCCAATGTTGTGATAAACTTTGTACTAACCCCTAGTAGCTTTTATCTCCCCTAATCCTCCATGCGACAGTTGCTAAGCTCCTTACACTGTGGAGAAATCTAAGAACCTTAAAACAATTATCTTATGGATTAAAAGACTTAAAGCCACAACCTAACACCCAAACACTTTCATATGTCTTAAAACAGATCTAAAATTGTAATGGAAGGTACTAATATTTCATGTCTTAGAACTTATCTAGTACACATTGAGTTCTAGGTGGGAGAATGGATCTTTCTTAAACTTCATCCTTATTGACAACAATCATTATCCAAATGGGCTTATCAAAAATTGGCTAATCGCTACTATGGGTCCTTTAAAATAGAAGAGCAAATTGGTAAGGTGGACTATAAATTAAAGCTTCCAGCTAAATCAGGCATCCACCTGGCCTCTCATGTGTCTATGCTTAAAAAGAAGTTAAGGGATAACTTGACTTCAAGTGTGGAAATACCTCCTATAACTGAGGATGGGGTATTTGTGGTTGAATAGAATATGCGTTGGGTGCGTAAAGGCTCTATAATAGTTGAAGAAAGTTTGACTAAGTGGAAAAGGTTGTCTACTCAAAGGAAGCCCATCATGAATCCTAAGTACCTTGATTAAGTAAGCAGATGATGTGGCATAAATAGAGAACGCGGGGATCATGCAAAGGCACTGCATGGACAAGGGGAACATGCATATTGTTAACAACTTGCTTAGATTAGGACAATTGGTTGAGATTTATTTCTTCTGTTTGTTTCAAATAATCAGGTTATACTATGATATTAGCAGTTAGAGTTGCTATTTTTTAAAATGTATTTAAACTCTTAAGCAGAGTAATAAAGGTAAGCTGAATTTTAACTCGAAACGACTGTGGTTTAATTTTCACCCTAAACAAATTTCTATTTACTTCTAAACACTGACAATTTTGACAGGGACCAATCAAACAACCATCTTAAATTGAACAATTTCACACTGCAATGTTGGTAAGGGCGTATGACTGATCCCTAACACTCATGTCCATAGTTACAACGAAGATAATTGGAAATAAAATGGGACATTTTTTGCATAGTGATGATGGTGAGGAGAAAGAGGGGTTTGGATGATTCCTTCAGTTCAAGGTTCAAATTGATCCTCAAAATCCTATCCAGAAAGGGACGAAGACTAAGTATAGAGAAGGAGATCCAATTTGGATACCTTTTAAATGTGAAAGCCTTCCAATATTCTACTTCAGTTGAGATATCAAATTATGTTTTTCCCTAGAAGAGGCCAAAGCATGGAAAAGAAGGAATCATAGTCTCTCACCTTAAGTTGATATTGCTTTACCTTTTGCTTCTAGAAATACTCTTGCTCAAATAAAAACTTGACTATGCTCCTTATCCTTTTCAAGACATCTTGGAGAAATAGCACCTGCACACGACAAGCAACCATCCTTTTTCTAAAATCCTTTGTTATGCCAGCCCCTTAAAGCATAAAATCCTTGCCACATACCTCAATCTTTTGTGTGATCGACAAACTCCTATTTCTTTCCCAATTAGTGGTCATAACATCCTTAGACCCAACCTTTTAAAGCCACGCGTTCTCAAATCTAAATTTCCTTATAATCGTCGGTTGAGCGAAAATCAAAAAATCAAGAAAAAGAGGAGAGTGATCTAAAATACTAACCTTCATTTCTCATGTTAATATACTAAAAAGCCAAACACTATGCCATTGATGTGAGACCCATATTCAATCTCTATTCAATGTGGTCTTGCTGCCTCCGTTACCTTTCCCAAGTGAAAGGATAACCTGTCATTCTAATGTCCTTCAAACTGTTATGCTCAATAGTTGCAAGAAACCTATTCATAAGCCAACTTGGATGCTCGATAATACCCCTTCTCTTTGAACCTTTTAAAATATCTTTAAAGTCCCTAATGACGCATCATGGAAGAGTGGATTTAGAACTCAACTCCCTTAACGAATTCCATAAAATATAATGATAACTTTTATTTAAACTTCCATAAAAGTCAGTTAGTCTCTAAGCAACCATATTTGATAGATTGACGGAAACGTCAATATGGTTTCTAAAGAAACTCAATATATCTGTGTTTTCAAATCTAAGTGATACCTCCCCACACTCAATAGGAACCCTCTTTACTTTATCTCTATAAACTATCGTCTTAATACGCAACACAAAATTAGGCCTTTTTAATTGGACTAAGTCCTTTAGGACCCAAGCTATGAGTTATTCAATCCACGATAGTTCCAACTTTAGTATACGATTTGATAGGAAGTTAAAGGAATGAGAGTTAATGGTTACAAGAGTAACAATGAAAGTATAACAATTAAGGGAGTAAAAAATGAGAGTAAAATGCAACAAGAATAATAGTTAACTACGTTTAATATTATACAAAAAATATAAGATTGCTACTTATAATAATTTATATTCAGTTGATATTATTTAATAATATTAATGGTGATATGATAATTTATACCATATATATATATTGGTAATATTTTTTATTAATATATTAATGTAACTTTATAATAATCATATTATTACATTAATAATTTTGATATATTAGTAATAATTATTATATTAATAAAACTTTATAATATTAATATTAGTATTTTAATAATATTTTGATTAGTAATTATTTTATATTATTAATAATTATATTAATAATATTTATATTATTAAATTAGTAATATTTAATTATTTCTTAAAACTTTATATTATTTGTACTAATGTTAATACAATACAAAAAATAAAATTTTTATTTTCTATCATCTTTTCACCTCAAATCTAGAGGGAGTAGGTTAACAAAAATGCACTAAAAATGGATTACCAGTTAAGAGAGATAATAGTTAACTCTCTAAATAAGATTTATACCAAGTAAGATGAATAGAGTTTAACAATTAACTGACTTAACCGTTAACTTTTATTAATCTCTTACTAAACATAGACTTAGAGTTTATAACTTTTGGTGGGCCTAGTGTCTAGGACCCATCATTAGTTAGTTTTTGGTACTGGGCTCAAATCAAAAGATTCAGAAATAAGCCCATCCATCACACTAACTCCACCTGTCACTTTATTTTGTTTTACTAGCATTTCCCACTAACTTAGCTACTACTCCTACCCTTTGCTTAAATTTGTACTTAGGGTACTAACATTGTTGAATAAATAATTGATTTGGACAAAGAAATAGAATGATGCATCTATTAATACAAATAAAGGAAGGTGTAAGTGGCGCAAGTGTAAGGTGAAAAATAATACAACCCTTTTTTTTATATATATAGTTTTTATATATGTGGTTACAAAAAAAAAAAGATAGAAAAAAAATAGAACATTTGATTGAAAGAATTATATAAAATTAATGATTAGTAATATTATATATCAGAAAAATGAACACATATATTTTAGTAAAATACTGTCATTGTCAAGATCATATTAAAAATAAAAATAAATTAATATAATTATAAAATGAACTAAAAAAGAAAAATTAAGTAATTAATGTGAATATATATATATAGACACACACTCTCACTATCATTAGTCATTGAGAATAATTTTTCTTATGTTTTAAATGATTTTTTTTTCAACATAATAGCAGAAAACATGATATTTTAGGATAATAAAGAGAAAGTATTACCTGAGGAATTTATTTTTCAAAGTTAATTAAATCATGCCATTGTCATTCCTATATTCATTTTCATTTGATCCAAGAATCCACAATTAATTGAATAATTTTCTGCTTCTCTACTGTCTAAGAAGTTTTAATTTTTTTATATATTGTTGAAATTTAAAATATTTCAATTAAGTAGCTTGGATAATTTTTTTAGAACGCTCGAAAATAAAATATTTTGAGCATGAGACGCAACACAATATTTAATTGTACCATTTGATTTCATTGAATTATTTATACAGTGCTCAAAGGAACACGAATCTAATAAAATAAAATGAAATATGTTATCGAGCGTCGGTCTGCCCATTTTTCTTGACCAAAACTATGATTTTAGTTATATCCAAGACCAATGCCACCAAAGCCAGGCTTCCGCCCATTTTTGTTGACCAAACTCTGATATACACTACAACATTATTATTTCTTTATAGTTCATTGCTAAACATATAAAAATAAAATTTATTATTTTTTTAATTAAACTATTCGATATTCCCCACATCCTACAAATATAAAATCAATAATTCATATTTGAATTGAGTGAATCCGTCAAAGAGAGCAAATATAGCTAAAATTGAAAATTGATAATGAATTCAATTTGGTTTAATATTTAAAATCAATCATCTAAAAAAAGGTGAAAATCGAAAAAAAAAATTGATTAAAATAAAAAAATGCTTATTAAAATAAAAAATCAAATCAATTTAATTCAATTTAAAATTACATTATTTTATAAAAATTAAAAATTTCACAAATTATATTATTTTACTCAAAATTTAAATTTTTTTAAAATTTTCCTTATTATATTATATATTTTTTCTAATTTTAAATATTTTTAAACATTATTTATATATTTTTTTCAAAAAAATTTAAAAATGATCCTATTGAATTGTGTCGGTTAAATCAATTGAACTGAAAATCAATTTGCTAATCAGTTTGATCTCTAATTTAATTTTAAAAAATTAAATAAAATTTCCTAAATACCAAATTTTATATTCACGAAATTCGAACATGAAATCTTATTTAAGTGATACTAAAAAATGATAATAATAACAAAAAAATAATTTTGTTTTCATTATATATATATATATATAGAATTGTCAATAATAACAATAGCCAAATTGCCACTTTTCTTGACCAATATTAATGTTTTTATAATTCATTGAACTAATTGGTCATACCAATAAAATTAAAATCAATCAATAATTCGATTTTATTTAATGTTTGAACCGATTAATAAAAAATAATTAAAATTAAAAATTAATCAAAATCGAGAAAATCAATCTAAATTAAAAACTTAATGAAATTGAATTCTTATATTATTTTATAAAAATTTAAAATTATAATATTTTACTCAAAATTTAAATATTAAAATTTTTATTATTTTATTATATTTTTTTATAATCTTTAAATATTTTAAATTTTATATATATTTTAAAAAATAAAAAATTAACTAATTAAATCAAATAGATTAAATTAATCGAATCAAAAACAACTTATCTATTCGATGTGGGTGCAATTTTTAAGAAACATTGAATGAGATTGTTGATATATATTGGACAAAAGTAATATTATAAACACAAGTCAGATATGGCATCTTAAGATGCCGTATCTCACATGTGTTTATAATTATTAATTTTGCCGTATCTGACTTATATTTATAATATTAATTTTGTCCAATATATATCAACAATCTCATTCGCACTGTATCACTTGCAATAAGAGATCTAACCAACAACAACACTGTGCAACGATCCATTAACATGGCAGGCTCTTCCTCTCTACATTTCGTTGCCCAGAGGTAAGCATGCAAAACAATCTAACCCATTCTGCCTACATTGTGAATTTAGGATCATTGAGCTGCTCGAGTCAAAGCTTACCCCCTCTGCCAGGCAGCTCGATCATGCTATCGTATTTCACGTAAATGTACACCCTGAAGATAAGAGTAGCCCCGTCCATGCTAATATATCTCTAAACATGTGCAAGCACAAAACTCCCACTTGCATCTTCCATTCCATTGCTGGTATCCATTGAATCGACACTGCTATTGCAGTTTTAGAACCACACCACCAGGCTCCCTACATTGTCCCTTGCAAGATAATTAAACAGGGGACAGATTCGTTGTGCCTGTCATTTCCTACACAAACTTGCCAAGCATTACGTGCAGCCGTTGGCTCCTTTTTGTTGTCTGTTGCTACAGCTTTATACCTGTCACATGGTTTCCTTTGGAATAGTTTTTTTTTTTTTTAAAGCTAAAACATTATTATTTTTCATTCATTTTCTGTATTTACTTGTATTAATATTAATATTTATTTAATTCATTTTCTATAAGGTTACAAGGCAAGGTGGCATTGATAACGGGAGGAGCCAGCGGCATTGGCGAGAGCACTGCAAGACTATTTGCCCAACATGGTGCCAAGGTGGTCATTGCAGACATCCAATCCGAATTGGGTCACTCT
>CATIWR010384116.1:0-24374 GCA_949677035.1 Omphalea diandra
TATATATATATATATATATATATATATATTGCATTAATCCTTATCACTTATTGAATTCTTTTATTGTGAGCACTTGATGAATAAATTTTCAATCTACATGTTCAAACATTTTGTCTTGGTACCCATTACTTTTTACGTCTATGAGAGTTAGAAAAATAAATAGTTTTATTGTTTACCCTTGTATAAAAAAGTATGTCTTATAACCAAACTTAACACAATAATAACATTACTAATAAAATACTTTTCTAAGTCTATAAAAGGATATAAATTATAAGATGGTTTCTTATATGCTTAGGACCTAAGAAAGAGGATATTGCATTTTTACTAAGTCTTGGTCTTTGAGATTGATATGTAAAAGCATGATTTTAGCTTTAGGTCTAGAGTAAGAATACAAATATTTAAGTGCATGCAAGTGTCATAAGGGCCTTTGGAGATGATGTTCTAGCATGTGAGAATGATGCTTTAACAAATTTAGGCATATAAGTAGATGAAGATGAATGATCAAAGTCCAACCAAAATTTTTTCCTTTGATTCCCTTTACATGCCTAAAGATTTTCTTTTATATTATTTATTTAATACTTATTATTGTTTAATATTATTATTGTTTATTATTTTTAATATTAAAAATAATAATATTATGTTTTAATTAATTAATATGTATAATATCAATATATTAATATTATTAATTATTATTTTATATTTATAAATTTAGAAAGAAAGTCTTTTAAACTCAAAACTTTTTTCTTTAAACTTTTATTTTCTTGAAAAAGAGTTTCATAAAATTTCTCTTTAGAAATAACTCTTTTTTTTTTTTTACCAGAACATCAAATTTCTTTTTCAGGTTAATACATTTAATTTTCAAAATCTCATTTCTTTGAAGGGATTTATCTATATTAAGATTTATGCATTTTAGTACTTCTATGAGGCCATCAATTGTAAACAACTCATTAGTTATTTATCATCATCAATATAATATACCTTATTTATTGAGCTTTCTACTTCCAACCCATGAAGCATAGGTTGCTTCTTTCTTTCCATTGTCTTTTTAGTTCATCATATATACTTATTTTGAAGGAAATTATATCATTCCAAGTGGCTTTTGAAGGAATTTGTATAATCTAAGTAGCTTATTCTCTTTTTTCATCTTCTAAACAATAATAATGAATCTATGATACATATGATAGGTTGTTTCTTCTGGCTTGATAAGGAATGTCTCATATCAAGATAAGGGTTTCCATCCTACTCTCTTTCACTTGATTTGTCCCTTCATATAATTTTTAAAGCTTTTCATATATCTTTGGTAGTTGACTTCTTTCATATCCTAAATAATATCAATGAAATTATCATACATTTGAGATATTATTTCTTATGGCTTTATGAGAAATATCTCATATTGAAAGATGAAGGTCTCCATCTTATTCTCTTTGACTTAGCTTGTCCCCTTATATAATCTTTAAGGTTTTCCATACATCTTTGGTAACTTTTTCATGCTCACTTTATTATATTCACCTTTGTCTAAGGCACAAAAGAGCATGTAGATAATCTTATCAGTTTTTGCCACATGTTTCTTCTTTTTTTTTTTTTTTTTTGTGAAGTTCTTTCCTAGTGATTTCATCTACTAATATTCTCATTGAATCTATCATATATTTAGGAGATTATTTCTTATGGCTTATGAGGCATGTCTTGTATTTAAAGATGAAGGTCTTCACTTTATTCTCTTTGACTTTGTTTATCTCCTTATATATAATCTCCAAGGCTTTCCATATTTCTTTGGCAATTTTCTTCATGTTTATCTTAGTATACTTACTTCTACTCAAGGTATAAAAGCATATGGATAGCCTTGTCATTATTTGTCACTTACTTTTTTTTTTTTCACTTTTTTGGACATTTCATCAAAATCTTTTTCTACTTATGCATCATATGATATAGTCTTCATTAGAATACATGGACCCTTCTTTATGATTCTCCATAATTTTATGGATTTTAATCTTAAAGAGTAGTACAATATCACTTTGGTCATAAATCTTTATTTTAGAAAAGTTCCAAATTTTCCTCTCTCTTATGCTTTTCAGATAATGAGGCACCATATTTGATATTTTCAAATAAATCAAGTCACGAAGTTATCCTTGGACTCCATTCTAATCCATATTGCCCAGCTTAAATATATATGACATGAATGACCTCAACCTTTCCTCCTCAAGGATATCAATCAACATAATATCTTCTAATGTATCTATGTCTTTTATCCATAAGTCCACCTAAAACTAGATAGAGTCATTATTACCAATCAATGCAATATCTTCCAAGTGTTCTTGATGTCCAAGGGATAGACATAGGCTCACTTACTATTCTTTCTTCTTAAGTCTCCCTTTGACCTGTGTAAAACTTACTAATGGTTGCAAGTGCATGGATTGATCAAATAATATAGTGCATAATTAAGTGTGAATATCATCCCGTAGAGACAAGGGCAATAAGTAATGACATATGATGATTTTATTTTTTTCTAAAAAATAATAACTTCAGGTATTATCTATAAGTACTAATGCAATGAAAATAAACTAATCTAATTAATAATGGCAAGAAAATAAAAGCAATGAGAAAGAAAACCTTATGATAAATAACCCAAGATATTTTATCTCACTAATCAAAAATTATGAAATCATTGTTCTTCTAATGCTATGTTGGATTAAGCAGTAAAAGTATTGATTGTCTTTATAGTGATTAAGTATTTTTTTTTCTCAAATATTCACTTAACTTTGTAATTATATTTCATAGAACCATCTCTCAATGTGAATTAGAAATAAATCACTCATTTAGATCTAACAATTCTTTAAATGATAACAATAGGTTAAGTGGATATCTTTACTTGTTAGTTAACCTAAGGAAAGTTATTCTAGGTATATTTCAATTAACAATCTCTAGATCTATAAATGAAATACAAATCATGCAATTGGTGGCCATTCAATTACATGCATTAAGTTCAAGAATCACTCACTTACAAAAGAACAAAATTCCAACATAGCCATTAACATCATAAATCAATTATTCCCTTCCAGGACTACATTAAGGTCTTAGATAAAAGATTTTAGCCTAAATACTAACAAAACAAGATAAATCTATTGGTAAAAGGATCATCTTTGATAAAGGAAATAAGACAAAGAGAAGGAAAGATGAAATCTTCTAAGCAGCTTGATGAATCTCATCTTCTTCTTCTTTGATCAAGTGATCTTTTGATCTCCTGTACTTAATCTTTAAAGCTTTGTTCTCCTTGTTTTCTCCCTTCAAAATACCTCTTTGAGCAGTTTAAATGTCTCTTTTTACCCCTTCCTTCCTCTTTAGAAAAACCTTAAGTGTTTCCCTATTGTACTCCTTCAAAAAAGCTAAAATGTAGGTTAAAAAGTAAAATATTATGTGTTTATATCACAATCTACTACTTTTGTCATAGGCATGATAGTAAGCTTTTAAAAAGAAGTCGCAGCCTGTGATTTTTATCACAACTGCAACACTCATCTAAATATCTAACTTCATTGCTGAAGTTGTCAATTTTGCCCACTTTGGTCCAATTTTACTCTAAATTTGCTAAAACACCTATAAAACATCTAAATGTAGGAAATGACATAAATTCACTTGAAATTACTTAATTTTGTCATAGATTTACACCAAATCAAGCTTAAAACTTATAAATAACGATGAAAAATTAAGCCTAACACTAAGTAGATTTTTTGCCAAGGCTTCAAGTCGTTAAGGTTTTTTAGTTTATTAAAATATTTGACTTTAGCACCTACACCTATAAAGCATCAAGATTCTTAAGCAAATCCTTGCCTAACTTCATAAGAAAAGTATCATTATTTAGCTTAACCTTTCAAATATCTAATCCTTCTTTCATTTTGGCTTGCATACTGTATCCCATCCTACTAAATGCATTATTCATTTCTCTGAGGTATTCCCTCATATGAAATTCCTAATTGTTTTATCAACTTCATCATAAATGACAATTGGGAATTTAAATTGGTATGGATTAAAGAACCTTACGAGCATCACTCTATTAATATATTGAGGTGTGATTGAATTTTATAGTTAACATACTTGTATGTACTCTTTGTAACTGTAAAATGTATCAATGGGGAGCCTAAGTAACATCATTTTATATTTTATTGGAACCCTATCTAAGAGCTAATTACTCAATTCAACTCACTCAAACATTCTTAAAGAAGAAAATCCTAATATTAGTAGCACAAATAAGTCTAACACCTTCAAGATACATTATGTTTAGTCTATCAAAAACTTGCCAAACAAAAATAATGATATGCAAAAAGTAGATATGAAAACATATGACCATTCCTTTCGATTTGAATAAAAATCTAATCACATTTACCCTTAGCCCAATTAATGTAATACGTTTAGCCTAATTAATGTAATGCGATAATTTTTTCATACACAACATAAATAAAAATGGAGATAAAGAATCACTTTGCCAATTACCAATTTAAAAAGATAACACACTTGCTAACTCACCATTCTAACAACCTTTATTAAAGTGAACAAAATTCAAGTTATGGTCCATTTAACCATTAAATTTAGAATATCCACATCTTAAAGAATATCTTGAATGAACAAGCAACTAATCATATACCTTATCAAGTTTGACCTTAATTGCCATCTAACCTTTCTCTCTTACAATAATGCATAATCTCCTAATTATTATAATATTATATATAATTTGCAACCTAAAGCAAAAGTTACTTAGAGTTTTTTGTATTAGCTTTTGCATTACTAGCTTCATTCAATTAGCAATAATCTTAATAATGACCTTATAAGCAATATTACAACAACATTTGGTCTAAATTGGCTTATTCTTTTTAGGTTTTTGCACCTAAGGGAATAGAATGATCAAAGTAGCATTCAAAGAAGGATCTAAGACCTTAATTCTAAAGAAATATTTAACCATTCAACACCACTACCACTTCCCATCAATTTAATAAAAATAAAAGTTGAAGACCATATAATCCTAGAGCCTTGTATGATGTCATAGTAAATACATCCTATTTACCTCCTCTTTGAAACATTTTCTATAAAAGAATAACTTTTAAAGGTCGTAAGCTTAAGAAATCAAGTATCATATATAAACCACAATCATCAGTATATAAGTTCAATAAAAATCAATAGTCAAATTGTTTAATAATTTAGGTTTTATTACCCACTTATCCAATTCATCTTTCAAGGCTTCAATTTATTTTCTCTTACATCTAAATACTGTTGACATATGAAAATACTATTATTATAATCATCCATAGTAATCCATCTCAATTAAGACTTATAATACTAGTGCTTCTCTTCCTATAATAGGATTTGTTCATGCTTCTCATGCTATTGGTGCTCAATCTTAGTAAGGAAATTTCAACCAGTCCTTTCTAAGCAACACTCAAGACCTACCAATCTCTATAAACTCTTTCTTTTCTTATAAGATATATATTTGAACACCTTTTATTCGATTCCTAAACCTTCTGCATAAAATCCTTATAAGTTGCTATGAAACTTGAATCTTAGTCCCAATTTTGCCTCAAAATCTTTGAACCTAGTATTAGTGAGCCATATTGCTTCAAATAGACATGGTCAATGATCCTTTAGAGGAAGAGGAACTTTATCCAAATAACTAAAAATGGATGACGATTCTACTTTAGTTAAGGCATATGGTATACCAATTTGCATTATATATAGCCTTATTTAGCCTTTCTCCTACCAAATTTCTTCCTTAAGAATAATCTAGACATATAAAAATAAGATTACTTAAATTATAGTCAACTTCCTAAATTTAGCCTCCAAATCAAAGTAAATGTTGAAATCACTAGTGATGAGCCACAATTAAAGCATATAGAGGATTACTTATATATAGGCCTATTATTAATGGTTTCCTTAATGCATATACAGGATCATGTAACTGAATTCCTTACAATGCCTTCATAACGTCTTATTATAAAGAAACCTCCTCTATTATCCCAAAAAGCCTTAGAAGGGGTGAATAGGGCCATATCAAATTGTCAAGCGTTGATACATTTTAATGGAGTAAGAAAATCACATAAAAAAGACAGATTTTATAGAGAGTCAGTACAACCTTGGCCTACATCCTCTTCTCTAGTCACTATTAGATAGTTCACTAAATTAAGTAACTTAATAGGTGTTACTCAAACATATATGAGTTGTAAGTGTTACTTAAACCAACTTAAGATATATTTATTAGACACTATGTTAAAACCTTTTCTAGGATAGATTTGTAGGTATCATCTTAAGCCTTTCATAAAATCTCTTAAAATGTTTTATTGCCTAACTTAGAGATGATCTCATATATAAGAATTCAAATATTGCATAAGAGAGAATCACTCATTAAGTTTCTCTAAAGCTACCTACTACAAGTTCAATTATAAATAAAACGCTAGAGAAAGAAGAAGAAGAAGAAGTAAAAGATCACTTGAATGTTAAACCTTTTATAATCTTTTTTTTTTTTTTAAACTTCTTCACATATGAGAAACATCCTTTATATAACACTAGTTGAAAAACTAGGCAATACTTATAAATTTGCCAAATTTGAGACTGTTAGAAATTAGCTACTTGATTGTGAATGACTAATTCAGTTATATGAATGAATCTATTCGTAGGTAAAAATGAATTGCTTCAATTATCTTCAAGGTTGAATAGGGTTATTCCTGCTTGCACATACCCATTCCATAAGTTGTGTTGGTTTATTTAAATTTTCACTAGCTGCATATGGCTATTCCATATTAGAGCTGGTTTGTTCAAAGTTTGGATTTTCTATTCTTGCAATTTTCACATTCTTGCTTCATGCACTAGGCTACTCCATATGGTCATTCCATTTGGATATAGTTTGTTCACACATTTTATGTTGATAAGCATCTTTTTTTCCAATTTTGAATAGGGTATTGCAATTAGGCCATTCTTCGAGCTTTAAAGTCATTCATTTTATTATGCATAAACTTTAATTTTAGGCATAGTGAATGGAGTCGTTGAAGTATATCATTCTTAATCCTTTAGTGTGTTCAAACTTTTTCTGAGAAAAACATGATTCTTATTCATAGTGAATGAGGCCCTGTAACTAGTCCATTTTATGGCTTCCTAAGCCATTCAAATATCTTTCAAGTTTGTCATAAGGATGCACAAGGCCACTTCACAAGATCATTCAACATTTAGTTAGTCCATTCCAACTTTTTATGTGAAAAATCTAAAATCATTCATGGTGAACAAGCTTATTCCTATATGCATGAGGCCATTTTAAATGCTTGAATTTCACTAGATTGCACAAGTTGTTCAATAAGGTTGTGCATCAACAATTTAGACCATTCAATCATTTTATCTAAATTTTTTTTTTATTTTCCTTCATGTTGAATAGACCTATTTCAATGCTACAAAGCTATTCCATATAGATACGAAGGTTTGAGATTGAGATGGATTTTCCTTGTTACTTTCCTTCCTTTTATTGTTTTTATCCTTTGGCACTTTATAAATTGCAATTAAAGGGCTTACAGACAAATGTAAACACTTGCAACTAAGAATAGTACAATAACTTATGTTTGCAATAATTAATACAAATTAAGAACTAAAAGTTCAATATTGTCCCCCTCTTCTTTTTTTTTATAATGGTAAACAAATAGGTTATAAAAATATAATTGTAAATTTCTCCCCCTTAACCTATTAACATCTAATTCACATAATCAATTTTATTAAGGGTGTGAATTTGTTAAAGGTGTATGTCTATAAACCTTATACCACTCTTCCTTTTGACATAACTAAAAGCAGAAAAAGTAAAGCATTAAAAACAAAGTAAAAGTAAAAGTAATAAATATATAATGAAAAGTATTATTGCATTCTTTTAACATAAAAAAGTACATGGGGAAGTAAATTTCAAATGTTTGTTTATTGTTTGCATATTAAAGATTTTAAATGTAATAAACAAAATGATAATGATCATTAAGGTTTAAAGGATGAGAGTTAGTCTTGTGATTTAGATTGGAGGCTGAGGAGAAGATTTATAAGGTCTAAGGAGTTGCAAGGTATGGGAACCCAAAAACTCTTTATTCTTGGCTTCCCTTTCTCTTTTTTACTCTTAGCAACAAACTTCTTTCTTTGAGCTTCATCCTCTTATTAAGTTATGTTCTCTCCTTGAACTTTAAGCATCTCCTTTGGCTCATCAGTAGAATGTTTATCATAAGAAGGTATTATTTTCTTAAAGTGATCCTTGATAGCATTCATAGTCTTCTTAATATCTTTAAACTTGTATTCATCAAATGAATTTCTTTTATACTTATCCCATCTTGATGTGCAACTCATTAAATCCTTTTAGCATATTAGCCTTCATTGACTTAAGGATTAGTAGTAAGTGACTTATAATGCCCTAATTGTTGATAAATGAAGATGAAGGTGGATGAGATGATGATGCACTATGGTGAGTTTGGAGAAGGAGGAAGTTCATTATGTTATTCCCTTTCTTTATACACCTTGATTCCTCTTTCAACATCATCACATGGCTCTTAAGAAGGAAAAGGAGGAACTTTTGATCTTTTTTAAAGGATGAAGAACTAACATCTTTATTATGCCAATATCAATGTACATTTTCTAATTAATGATGTTCTTCCCAATCCCTAAGATTCTATAGATGCCAACGGTTGTAGGGTCAAAGATGTTCATATATTTAACCATCCTAATGATGAGGTATCCATTAGTGATTATCTCTATCCTTGTTATCTGTTTATATAACCTTATCAAGATCCACTAAGGTGTCTTCATAATAGTCTTATGCTTAATGTAATGAACAAGAAAGAGTTTTGGTGCTTAAAAATTATAGGTGACTCATGCCTTGCACTAATGTTTCATGTTATGAACCTGTGACGTGCCTTCAAAGTCGGGTGAAGAAGTGAGGAAGCTTGCTCCTTAAGCTCTTAACATGAGTCTTAAGCTTGTGAATTCTTCCCAATAGCTTAAGTCATCAAAAGTTCTTGCTTGTTTCACACCTTCATGTTATACTAAAAACGTAACAATAAGATGTTCTTAGTTAATAAAGTGTGATTCCCTTTCTAATTGAAAGATTAAGGTAGGCTGAATAGCTTTCCATTCTTAATTTTGAGGGTGGAGAGAAATTTTTTTATGATATTTTTGTAAGCCTCATCTCTAATTTGCATAATTTTTCTTACCCTATATTTTTGAATAGTTTTATAACCTTGTCATAGAGCCTTACATCCTTTAGTGGTTCGAATATATAAATTAGCCATACTATACTTCTCTCTTCATCATTAAATTTACTCTATCCTTAAATTCTTTGCTTCCGAATACCAGCCTTATAGGGTTCTTTTTATAGTCAATAGGGGTTGGAGGGGTAGTTGTAGCAGTAGCAATAATTCTTTTTGGTATTCTCTATTTTGGTACTGAGGGTTCCTTAGCTTTCCTTTTCCCTTTCTTCTTACTCTTAGAGCTTTTTCCTTCACATCTAGTGGTCCTTGCCTTTTTTAGAGGGTTAAGGTTTTTAAGGGTGCATCATCTCTAGAAGAATCATGTACAAGTCTTAAACCCCTCTTTCTTTTTATTGAAAGTTGTTTTATAACCATTATGTTTTTTGAAGGAGTGATTATTTGAAGTAGAAGGAATTCATTTAGAAAGAAGGCTTGGAAGTTGGTCAAATTTAGGGTTTAAAGAAGATAGATAGCGAAAAAGAGTGTAAGAAATAAAAATAGTGCTTTTTTTATATGCAACACTCAAAATATGAGCCCAATAATTAGATCTTTTTTTATCATTAATAGGCCATTCATGGTAGTCAATAGTACTATTTTGAAAATAATTTTCAATTTTAAAATCCCTAAAAGTGAAAAGGGCTACTAAAAAATGGAACCACCAATAATATATGGAACAAACGTTCAAAGAGGTCATTCATTTGGAGGGATAGCTTGTTCAATATTTGACTTGAAAAGTACTTTGAATAGGGCCATTCATGGTATGAACAAGGTCATTTAAAGAGCAAATTCTGGACTCTTTTTCACTTTCTTTCCAAAAGCATGTAAATTTAAAATTAGTACTTAATTCTAAGCCTTTAATTATGTATAATTAAGACTTTAAGAAGTTAATTAGACAAAGTTTCTCTTGAGTTTATCTCAAATTTAATTATGTAACAAACCTTTAAATTGTGATACATACCCAAGACTTGTTTCAAAACACTTTGAAAAATAATTTTCTCATGAATCTAGAATACATATAGGAGCATTCATAAAGTGTTCCCATAAAAAATTCTAAGTTCTCTTGATGAATTATTTCCTTTCATCATAAAGAGGTTTAGTAACAATATTTGCCTATTAATAGTTAATGTCCATAAATTCAAGTATAATATCTTTATTATTCACATGATCTCTACTAAAGTGATGCCTAATATTTATATACTTACTTATGGAATATTGAATGGGATTCTTAATTAAGTTGATGGACTTTTGCTATCACATTTGATAGCCACATGACCAATAGCTATGTTGTAGTCTATAAGGATTTGTTTGTTTTATCTAAAGGATTTATGCACAATAAAAATGAACAGCCCTATATTTAACTTCAATATCAGAAAGAGCTATTAAATTTTATTTCTTACTACCCCAAGACACTAATGAATGATCTGATAAGTGACATGCATCTGAAGTGCTCTTTCTATCTAAGGTACATTGAGTAAAGGTAACATTTGAGCATGTTAAAAGGTAATCCCTTAGGATAACATAATCATACGTTTAGTGTACCATTCAAGTAGTTAAAAATGTATTTGACTATACGTATGTGAGACTTATTACGATTAGCTTGATAACTAGGACAAAGATAAACTCTAAACATAATATCATGTCCATAAGTAGTTAGTCCCAATCATACCTTTAAAGAGATTTTGACCCACTCCCTTACCTTTTTCATCTAAGTCAAGTTTGGTGTTTTTGCTTATAGTAGTCTTGCAAGGCTTGCTTGCTTCTATGCCAAATCTTGTCATGAGCTTTTTGATGGCTTGGTTGATGAAGATTCCTTCCTTTCTTTATTTGATTTAAAGCCTGAGGAAGAACTTGAGTTCTTTAATCATACTTGTCTTAAATTCACTCTTTAAAACATTTGAAGACCTTCACATAAACAAAAATTAGTAACACCCAATATAATCATCAACATATATTTGGATAATTAAGATATTATCATGCCTTTCAGTGAAAAATGTAGTGTTAACTAAACTCTTTGAAAAACCTTTTTCCAAAAAAAAAGTTACTCATCTTTTCATACTAGGTCTAGGAGCATGCTTCAAGCTACATAGGGCTTTGATGAGTTTGAAATATGACTTGAAAATTCATGGTTTTCAAAACATTGAGGTTGTTCCATATAAACTTCCTCCTCTATGAATTCATTTATAAAAGCATTTTTTATATACATTAAATAGCTTCAAATTCATGAAAGATGGAAATGTAAGCAAGATAATAATTTTTGAACCTTATAACTAAGGCAAAGGTTTTACAATAATTTATGCCTTCCTTTTGATTGTTACCTTTAGCTACTAACCTAGCCTTATTTCATATAATAGCACCAATCTTGTCAAGCTTGTTTTTAAACACCCACTTACTTACACTAATAGAGTCATCTTTGGGTTTTGGAATCAAAGTCAATGCCATACTCCTTTCAAATTGATTAAGCTTTTCTTACATAGCAAAAACCTAATTTTCATCATTAATAGCCTCGTCTATGATCTTAGACTCAATAAAAGAAATAAAGAAAAGATTGTTACTTGCATTTGTAAAAGATGATCTAGTTGTTATCCTTTTTTACGGGTCACCAATGATGACATCTTTAAGGTTGTCCTTTTTATATATCCAATCCTTTTCAACCTCTTGAATAGTCTTTCTACAAAGAAAGTTGAAAAGGATCTTCAACTCCTAATTCATAAATGTGCTTTTTTTTTTTTATCATTTTCCTTATTAATATTTCTCTTCAACATTAAGTTGATCTATAACACCTACAAGATCATCAACATCTTCTTCCTTTTTTGAGGAAGTTTAGTTAGATTCATAAAAAAGAAATAACACATATTGACTCTTCAACAATAAGATCTCTTATTGAAGATTTTATCCTCTTTACTAAAGATAAAGTAACATAAGAAGATATCTTCATCATATTTAGACTTAAAATTTTCAAGATTGTTCTTAATGTTTAAGAAAAACACTTGCAATTAAAGACTATAAGATATATAATTTTAGGTCTTCTTTGAATCCATAGCTCATAAGGAATTTTCTCTAAAAATAGGTCTCACTATAACTCTATTTATAATATAATAAAAGGTACTTATGGCTTTAACCCAAAAAATATTTTAGTAAATTGTATTCATTAAGTATTATTATAGCCATCTCTTCCAACGTTCTCTATTTTTCTCTCAACTACATTGTTTTGTTAAGGAGTTTTAGGAGTTGAAAAATTATGAGAAATACCATTTTCATTATAAAAATTTTAAAACTTATCATTTTTAAATTGTCCTTATTGATCACTCATAATGGCTTAGATTTTCAAATCTTTTTAATTTTGAACTATTGTGGCAAAAATTTAACAATATTAAAACAATTATCCTTATTAGGAAAAAAATAGAACCCAAGTAAACCTTGAGAAATCATTAACAATAAAAAATTCATAATGCATGCCACCCAAACTAGATACTTTAATAAGGCTAAAAAGATCCAATGAGAAGTCTTCTAGATGTTACCTTGTATTTAACTTTTTTTACCTCTTTAACATGCATCATATATTTTGGTAAGGTTGATCTTGGAAAGTTTCTTCTTTTTCAATTTGTTTATCAACTCCATGCTTACATGTCTAAGTCTACTTGTCAAGTCCAACCCCTATCAGTTATGGTCACAAAACATTTGACGTCATTGTAAGTCGTATAATTTAAATCAATAATATAAATATTTTGAGCTCTTCTATGAAAATTGTCCCTCATTCTTGACATATAGCATGCTTGAGATTCAAACATTATTCTTAAACCTTTGATGCATATATGACTTACACTATAAATATTAGGTTTTAGACAATTAACCAATAGAACTTTGTCAGGAATATGTGAGTCAATTACCAATTTTTACCTACACCCATAATTGTTGCCTTCCATTATCATTGAAAGAGATATTTCCAAGTCCCTCAACTTTGTAAAATTTAGAGAAAAATTTCATGTCACCTATTATGTCCTTTGAGTAACCACTATCTATATATTATTTCTTTTTTCTCCATTTTGATTGTAATCATTTGGTTTTAACTACTCAAATTCTTTTAGGTACTTAAAGGTTAGTTTTGTCATTTGCTCATCATGTATTCTAATGTGACAATGATGTGGCCATGAATAACATAATAATAACATTTCCTATCAAAGTAAACATGTAATTGGGTCCTAGGTATACAAATTGTTTCCTAAAGATATGCCTTCTATGAGGGTTATGTCTATGTGAAAATCTTTTAAGAGTGTAAGCATATGATGCATAACCTCTATTCTTTTGGATATAATCCCATTTAGAGAACTTTTCTTGAGGCATGAGCATATAATCATGGTTATGCTTATGATGGCAGTGCATTGGTGCATGTTTTTTTATAGATTGATTTCTAGGCTTGTATAGTTAAGACATATAAGCATAGTTGGCCTTGAAAGGTAAAGGTCTAATGTAAACATGTGAAGTTGAGTGAGACCTAGGTTGTGTCGCTTATGCTTTAACACATGCATTTATCTTTTATAGAGCATTTGGTTATCTAATTTTATGAGGACTAGGTGTTCTAACATGCTTAACTCTCATAAAAGGTGGTTTAAGCTGTAAAAAGAAGTAGAAGATATTGATGCATTATCTCCTAAACAAAATTTAATACATAAACTCCTTTGGACTTCAAGGATACATTCAAGTTAATCCGTGTTTTTAGACAATTTAGAGAGATTCTCCCTAAATCTTTTGTCTTCATCCTTTAAAGATTCAACCTTTTTTTTTAGAATAAAAATTCTTAAGGAATCTTTTAAGAGCTTTTTTTCTTCCAAAGAGATGAAAATGATGATTTAAGAGAGTTATACCTCTTAGTGAACTTACCAATGATGTCATATAATTGTTCCTTAAAGTAAGAGTCAAAAGTATTTATCTCTTATTCATCATCATTTTCACTTCCACTATTCTTATTCTGCTCATCTTCCTTAACTATGATGTAATAAGGGATGATATTGTGAGGAGATTGAGCATTTTAAACTTTCATCTTTCTTGAATAGACTTTGTAGCTGATTTAAAATAGTGCCAAGAGTTTCCTCTTTTTAAGCTATCCTTTTTGGGTAGATTTGCTTTAAGGTATTCTATACTTTGTTAGCTAAGCAATACTTAGAGACTCTACTAAGGTTAACATTATTAGGTGGGCTTTTTATGATTTCCAAAGTCTCTAAAACTACAGTACGAAGCTTTATCTCTTAAGTATTCCATTCCTCTTTTATTTTACAAATCTCTATACCATTTATGGTTTTGATTGGTGTCTTTACCACTTCTTCAATGACATCTTATAATTCAATCCCTTAATTATCCAAGTAAATTTCCATTCTTTTCTTCCAAAAATGATAGTTCTAGTTATCAAAGAAAAGAGGTTTGAAAATAGATTCACCAATATCCAACTTTGTATTTGCCATTTGTTTTACTTTTTACAATGAAGCCTGATCAAAAGAGATCTGCTCTGATATCACTTATTATCCCAAAAGCCCAAATGGGAGGTAAATAAGGCAATGAAAATTTATCATGAATTGATACACGTTAATGGAGTAAGGCAATCACATAAAAGAGACATAAACTTAATAGAGGTTTAACACAACCATAGCCTATGTCCTCTCTTCTAGTCACTACTAGAGAATTCACTAAATTAAGTAACATAACAAGTGTCTCAAACCCATACAAGTAAACTTATAAGTGTTACTAAACCTACCCAAGATAGATTTATCAGGCATTATCTTTAAGTCTTTCTCAAGATAGATTTACAGGTACTATCTTAGGTCTTTCATAAAATCTTTTAAAAGGATTCATTACCTGACCTAAAGATGATCTTTATATATAAGAATGTTAAACCTTTATGTTCCAAGTCTTATTTTGATGATTACAAACATGTCTCAAAGCTAAACTTTGTCCAAATTAGTTGTATTAATTCTTGTAGGTACATCAATTCATTGAACTATGATGATTGGAGAAAGAGTTATAATTTGAAACTCTAAGTGTTAAAAGAGTATAGATCAAGCATGCTAAGCTTAACAGTCCAATGGGTGTTGCCATTATCCAATAGTTATTGTGACTCTGACAATAGGCATTGAAGGAACTTAATACTCAATAAACATTAGAGTATCACCCTAACATGAGCAAAGTCTTCTAAATCTCACAACAGGTGTTACCCTCTATTACAACAGGCATTGGATAACTCGAACACATGAGCCATGCACATTGAACTTCACAACGGGTGTTACAATTTCGCAATTGGCGTTGTCATTGATCTCACAACATGTATTGCATTTTTGCAACAGGTGTTGGACCAAGTGACTTGAATTGAGTAAAACTCTTAAGATCTTGAAATAAGTGTTGGATCTTACCAACAAGTGTTGGGAAAGTTCCTTAGACTGAACTAAAGTTTATGGACCCTCCAACAAGACACTTAGTAACGCAACAGGCATTGAGAATGTCCAATGGGCATTGGAAGTTCACCAATAACTGTTGAAGTACTTGTAAAATAGAGCATATAGAGCATTAAGTTCACACCTTTTTGGAAATCTACAACGAGCATAGTTCATACTTTAACCAAGGTTGATATTGAAACTCAACAGACATTAAGATTTTTCCAATAGTCATTAAAGATAGTGGGATAAATGAGTGAGAAAGTTAAATGAGGAGCGTTGAAATAAAATTCTCTCTAATAACTAGTTCTAACGGGCATTTCATTAATACTAATGACCGTTGAAATTGTATTTTGCTTGACAACCACCTTTTTTTCATGAAATCAATGGTGGTTGATGACTCAACAATAAGTGTGGAGAATTTTCAATAGGTGTTGAGTGTCTACAACTAAAATATGAAGTGACATCTTTCATTGTTCAAAGTTTGCAAGTGTTATCTTCAAAACAGAGTTTGAAGAACAAGCTTTCCAGATATTCTCTCAAAACTCTCAACTAGTTCAAGCATACTTTATGATTCTACTTTAAAGTATTTTATTGCTTGAGTGAAAAAGAGTTATCCTCATCTTTGAAGTTGTATTTTGTTTGATGAAACCCTTGGTTAGGAGATCTTAAAAACCATACTTATGAAAGCTCTAAGGTAGTACCTAAAAACTACTATGAGATAAAGTTTTAATAGCACTCGTGGTCTACTTGTAACGACTTAGTAGTACCCAAAAATTACTATTAAAAAGGTTGTTGCCATCACCTTAAGCTATCTAGAGAGTCAATACTCTAGTAGAAATACTAGAGGAGAGGATGTAGGTAAGTTGTGTCGAACTTCTATAATTCTTATGTTTTGTTTTATACTTGCCATTGCCTTAGTCAACCTACCACCCCTTCTATGGCACTAAGGGACAACAAAGAATACAAATATTACACAAGAGCGAATCACTCACTAAGTTATTCTTAGGCTACCCAATATAAGGTCAAATTATAAATGAAATGCTTGAAAAGAAGAAGAAGAAGAAGCAAAAGTAGATGATAAGTTGAATGCCAGAACTTTTGTAAGTTTTTCTTTTAATCTTTTCACATACAGGAAGCTGCCCTTATATAACAATCATTGAAAAACTAGCCATCTAGTTATTTGACTATGAATGATTTGTTCAGCTATATGAACAGGCCTAAATGAGCTACTTTAACTATCTTAGAGGTTAAACAGGACAATTCTTACTTGCACAAGCCTAGTCCATTAGCTATGCTAGCTTAATTTGAATTTTCATTAGTTATATAGTTATTCCATATTGGAAAGATGGCATGTTTCAAGGTTAGACTTTCTATTCTTGAACTTTTCAAGGTCTTGCTTCATGACTAGGCCATTCTATATAGCCATTCCATTTAGATTATATCCATTTAAATATTTTGTATTGAAAAGCATTATTTTCTTGATCTTAAATAGGTCAATGCACTTAGGCCATTCTTAGAGCTTCAAAGTCATTCCATTTGATTATGCATGAACTTCAACTTTAGGCAAAATGAATGGGCCATTCAGGTAAGCCATTCTCGATCCTCTAGTTTGTTCAAACTCTCTATGTGAAATACTTGATTTTTTCATTCATAGTGAATTAAGTTATGCAACTCATCGACTCAGCTTTTTATGCCATCCAAAGTTGAGTGATATCTTCTAAGTTTGTCAGAAGAGTGCATATGCCATTCTATATGACTATTCAACACTTTATTAGTCCATTATAACTCCATGTATGAATAATCTAAAATTTATTCACGGTGAACGTGCCTATTCTAATTTGCATGGGGCCATTACTAATCCTTGACATGACTTCACTAGGTTACACTAGCCGTTTAATAAGGTTCCTCATGGACAACTTAGACCATTCAAGGTTTTTTTTTTTTTTGAAATCTTTTGTTTTTCTTCATGGTGAATAGTCCCGTAACAATGTTATATAGGGTCCTTCCACTTAGGCAAAAAGCTTTGAAACTTTAGATGGATTATCCTTATTTCTTTACTTTCCTTTAGCACTTTGCAAATTGCAATTAAAGGGCCTAAAGACATGTATAAACATTTATAACCAAGATTAGTATAACAACTCATGTTTGCAATCATCAATAAGAATTAAGAACCAAAAGTGTAACATCGTCTCTATCGTCCTCTCCACAGGATAGTTCATATACTTCAATCACCAAAGCCTGAGTAATATTTGCACTTATTATATAGGACAATATTTGATTTTTGATAAGAACAGAAACTCTACCTATCTTTTTAACAAAATTCAATGATGTTTTCATTAATAAAGACAACTAATAAATTATTGTTAGTATTAAATGTATCCATTCCAATTATACTTATAAAAGGCAAAGCCAAAGGACTTACCAAAGTTGTAAAAGGTATAGGCTTTAATTCTCTTTCCCATATATTATAATGAAAAGGTTCATATTAAGGCTTGGGCTAATACCCATTGTAAAGACTTCACCAACTATTTTAAAAGACCATCCTTATGAGTTTCCTTCCTACTCTCACTATTAGAATTTCCTTTAATTATTGTTTTGTTTTAATGATAACAACCACAATATGTATTAACCATCATTGCAAGTATTGATTACAATTTTTAGGCCTTTTAACAGTTCATTCAAAAGTTTTATAAATTCATGTAAGCAAAGTTATAAGTCAATGACTCTTAATTGTTGATTGAGAAAGAAACAAAAGCAATTAAGGAATACAAAGTAAGAAGAATAACCAAAACAAAGTTAAAAAAGCTAACTTTTATGGAAAGGCATTATGCATATTGGAACATACACATTTACCATGAAGAAAAGATTAAAAAATAAGCAGAAAGCTTGAACCATCTATAAGTCCATGCATAATATAGTGAAATGGTATGTGCAACCCAAGTGAAGTGAAGATGGGGAAATGGAACAACTTTGTACAGATCTAGAATAAGCCTATTCATTAAGAATAACATCAGTTTTCTAAGGTAGAGAGTTGCCTAATCAATATTGAACAACTTAGTGGAATAACCATATATATCCATAAGATTTGAATAGATGACTTCACTCAAAGATGATATAACCTAGAAGCTTTGAAATGGACTATATATATTACCTTATTCACCATGAATAAAACTCAAGATTTTTGAATAGAGAATCAGAATGGTCTAAAAGCTCAAAAATGGTCTACTTGAACAATCCCCTTATTGTGCCTAAATTTTATAATTTTGTGCATAAAGAGTTAGAATGGCCTAAGTGTATAACCTTATTCATAATAAATAAAGTTTGTATTTTAACATATAATGTTTGAATGAACTAAAACTATTGAAATGACAAATTGGAATAGCCTCATTTAAGTGAGTAAGAATTTGAAAAGTCAAGGAATAAGTAGTCCAACCTTATAACACTCTAACTCAAGAATTGAAATAGCCTTATATAACCAATGATGCCTTGAAATTGGCCAACACATACATTAGAATGACCCTGTGTAAGAAGTGAACAGTCCCATTAAGCCTGAAATCCATATAAGAATAAGAAATTTTTTCTTTGAATAGGCTTGTTTAATAAAGTGAATAGGTTGTTCACAATCAAACAACTTCTTTTTTGACAATCTTAAAATTGTTAATCTTGTTAGTACTAGCTAGTTTTTGGGTAAGCACTATACAAAGGTAGCTCCTAAGAAGTAAAAAAGGTTAAAAGAGACATTTCAAAATCTAAAAATCAAGTGATTAAAATATTCTTCTTCTTCTTCTTCTTCTTCTTCTTTTAACTCAAGCAATTAGTTAAATTTGATTTGTATTAGGTAGCTTGAGTAAAACTTAATTGAGTGATTTTCCTTTATGCAATATTTACATCTTTATCTATAAGGATCATCACTAGGTTTAGGTAGCAAGACTATTTTCATATAATCTTATGAAAGGCTTAAGACAGTACCTAAACATTTATCTTAAGAAGGCCCTAAGATAGTGCCAAAGAAATCTATCTTATGTAGGTTTGAGTAACACATAAAGAGTTTACTTATGAGGATTTGAATGACACCTATAAAGTTACTTGAGATAGTGAACTCTCTAGTGGGTTACTGGTGAAGAGGACATAGGCCAAAATTGTATCAAACTTTTGTAAACCTTATGTTTCCTTTTGTATAATTGTCTTTATGTTCAAACTTTGCTTTTCAATCACTTTTAACCACATTTTCAACCTCTAACAACTATCTTCCCTCTATCAATTCTCTTAAAATCATCATGGTAACTAAGAAAATCTTAAAGAAAAGAAAGATTCCCCTAATAAAGTACTCTCTAGGACATGTCTTTTTAGATGAATCCTCTAGAGATGATATCCCCTTGAGAGACCTCCCAAGATTAAGAGAAAACCTATCAAGGAAAGCTAAAACTAGAATAGAAAGAGTTAGATCCTTTAAGGCAAAAGAAAAAAGGAAAGAAATGGTCAAGCCTTAGGCAACTCCAAAACAAAATTCACTAAAGAAAAGAGTTGCCACCATTACTTTTAGACAAATAGACTTTAAAAAAAAAAAGCCCCATAAGACTTATTGTTACCTCTAAGGAACACAAAGAAATAACACAATAGGTAATGAGGAGAGAAATCTAGTATGCTCAATTTTTTTAGATTTGAACCTCTAAAGGTAATGGTTTTATACAACAAAGGGATAAAATTATTTAAGAACATTGGAATATTGGTTAGGGAGAAATTTGTGATCATAAGAGAAGATACTCGTAAGAATAATGTAATGGAATTTCTTTCCACTTTTAAAATTAATAAAGGAAAAGCTTATTGATTCAACCCTTCAATTCCATCTAGATGGAGAAAGCAAAGAGTTAAAGTAAGAACATTTAGTTGCCACATTTTTTGTAAAGGATGAGGGTGTTGAAAAGGTACCCTCAAATTTTGATGAGTAAACCTTTTAGAAGGAGATAACAATTCTGAAGACCACCTTCAAAAGCTCTAAAAGTAAGGCATCTTCCATCTTAGACCTAACTCTTGAGATATAATACAAGTTCATTTCTTTAAACCTGAGTGCAAAATAGGAATCTTCATGTAATGTGCAAACGTCGAAGCTGCACCTGACATATTGTATGAAGAACAAGGCGACTGCTAAGACTTCTTAGTAGATTTTTATTAACCATTATGAGCAAAAAAATAGGACAATGATAATCACCAACGATTATTTGATCACAAGGATATCCAAGTACTTATACCCCCTCAATCCCTTTTCTTATGGGATTGAGAAGATCTTCTAAATTGGGAAAAATATCATAGATCAAAAAGATATATATTGAGATAAGAGAGAAGTGGTGCCTTCATCACAAGAAAATGACATTTTTTATGACATATATAACGTGGCTTTGAGAGTTATTGAAGCCTTTGAAAAACAAAAGCATAACGTTAAGATCTTTCCCCTTCTTAACCACCAAATGAAGGCACCTTTATTCAACAACTTCATACATCTCATTTCATATGTATTGAGGCCATCATGGCTCATTTACATCTTATTCTTAAAGCAATGGAGAAAATGAGGTTCATGTAAGGTTAGGACACTTGCATAAAAAGTTTAGTCACATGGATGTGAAGATTTATGAGGTGGATAAGACCATAAGTGCCATTAAAGAGCACTTTAATACTGTAGTGCTTCAAATGATGACCAATCCTATAATGATCCAAATATATTTACATTAAGCCAAAGAAATGGCATAGATGCCATGATAGAAGATCAAAGAAAGAACATCTCTAATAGAAGTTGGTAAGACATCAAGAGAAAAAGCTCTTTTGAAGGACTAAAGAGGATCACCAAAAGAAAGGTTTTGGAATATCCTTATATTTAGGAAGCTACTTCTCTCCCCATAATCTAAACCTTAAGATGCCTAACCATCATCTACTTTCTTAATATATGTTTTATTTTTGTAGTACCTAGACACAATATATTGCAAACGTACTTTTATCATATACCTATATTGCTTTATTATGAAATGCATTGGTAATTTGTTATGGAATTTCTTCATTATGCTTTTGTTGATTTCAAAAGAGGGAGTAATATTAGGTTTATAATAAACTTGTTAACTTAGACTTAACATGATTAAATTGAAGCTATCTTAAAATAGTGTGCACAAATTAAAGGGAAGCTAAAACTTGATTTCCTTGCAATATAAATCTTATTTTTCCATCATCAAAAAGAGGGAGAATGTTGAACCTTGACTTTATGATTCTTATTTTAATGATAGTAACCATAAAATGTACTAACTTTGGTTACAAATATTGTTGTATGATTTTAGACCCCTTAATGATTCGTTGAAAAGGTTCACAAATCCATACAAGAAAATTTATCAATGAAGGACCCTCAATTTTTTTTATTGATAAAGGAATAAAGGAAGGCAAAGTAAGAAGAATAAACAACATAAATTCAAACAAGTTAACTTGCCTTGTAAAACGGTCCTATGCAATACTATAATAGCCCTGCTCACCATGATGAAAACCTCAACAATTCAAATAGAAAGCTTGAACCATCTACAAGCATTTATATAGTCTAGTGGAGCAATATGTACAACCTAAGTCAAGTTAAGACAAGAAAATGGAATAGCTTGTCATTAAGAACAAAATAAAATTTTCTAAGGTAGAAAGATAGCCTAATCAATGTTGAATATCTTAATAGAACAACCTAATCAATGTTGAACATCCTGATGGAACAAACTTATGTATCCATAAGACTTGATTAGATGACTTCACTCAAAGATAAAATAATCTAAAAGCGTTCGAATGTATTATATGCACTACTCCATTCATCATACAAAACTCAAGATTTTCAAATAGAGAGTTAAATGACCCAAAAGCTCAGGAATGATCTCCTTGAACAACTTCATTCATTATTCCTAAACTTTACAATTTTCTACATAGAGCATTGAAATAACTCAAAAGCTTTAAAATGGCCTAAGTGCAAAGCCCTATTCATCATAAGGAAAGTTTGTATTTTTAATATAAAATTTTTAAACAAACTAAAACTATTGGAATAGCCAACTAAAATAGCCCCATTCAAATGAATACAAATTTAAAAATTGAAGGAACAACTAGTCCAACCTTAGAATAGGCTAGGTTAAAATTATAATATGTGCAACAAATGATGCCTTAAAATGGGCTAACATATTTATTATAATGGCCCTATACAAAAAGTGAACAAACTTGGAAGCTAGGACAAAACATTTTACCTTGAAATTGGCCCATTTATATATGTTCATTATCAAAAGACTAGTTTTTTTTATAACCTTGAAATTAGCAATTTTAATAGTTCTAGCTAGTTTTTGGACAAGCAACATATAAGTACAACTCCTCAAAAGTAAAGAGGATTAGAAGAAACATTTCATAAAGCTAGAAATCAAATTATCAATGCGTCTAATCAATAGCAGCTTCTTCTTCTTCCTCTTCTTTCTTAGTGTTACTACGATCCTTCAAATTAGCTAAGGCAACAAAATGAAGTCCTAGTAAATTTCCTTTATAACTTCATTGTGATTTAGCCCCATATTTAAGGGTTTTTTTTCTAATTTCATTGTTAACATATGGGATTATGCATCTACTTAGCATATCTAATTTTCTCCTTAATACCATTCCCCTACTACTCTACAATCGTCTCTTCAATTGAACCTCTAACTGACCTCCCTCAGCATTATCTTCCTCTAACATTTTTTTATAATAAAATAATTGATTATAGCCTGCCTTTCTACACTCAAAACCAATATAAGGTAATCATTCATTCTTAATGCTCTACCAAGTCCTATTTAAATGAAACCCTAATATTATTGGCTTTAAAAGATCTAAATAGAACCAGTTGAGCAAACTAACCTCATTACATGAGTTATGTATTATAATCTATGTTTGTGAAGAAACCTATAACATCAACAACAACATATGAGTTGCATATTATAATTTATATTTATGAACACACAACATCACCAATAACAATTGAAATTTCCTTATAATAATATTATGCTAGCATCTGTGGAAATTGAATCTAGGCTATAATCAATGAAATCAAAGACTTCTCTGCTCTAAATTTACTAGGAAAAACTCATTCTCCAAGTCAATTGTCTTAGTATTGTTATTAATGTTCAAGTTTACATAGAATTCTTAAGCAAGAAAGCAATTGTTCTAAATCCTACACTCCACCCTAATAGCTTGACCACTACTATACTCCCACAACTTCTCAAGGTAGTCTTTTAAATGATTAGATAAAGTAATCAGTATGATTAGTTGTTGCATGTCCCTATTAGTAATTTGATCTTTGTCTTCAATTTGTTTTGTTCATTACTATCTCCAAAAGACAAGCTTTTTTATAGGAATTTGAATTATCTTGTATCTTTATATTTGGACATTATCCATTGGAAGACTGTCCACCTTTATATATAAAATTTATTTTTCTAGTTATGGAAACATGTTTTAATACATTTTTAAATTCTACAAAGGAGATATATCTTCAATAAAACAAATTAAGTAATTATGAGTTGAAATTTTTAAGTTAATTGCTTGTAAGTAAGAAAATCAAATATTTATAATTAAATGAATAAAATTATTAATATTTATTGGATTATAATTTAAAAGTTAAATTATTCTCAAGATCTCATCATATAAAATTAGGTATCATAATCATTCATTGAATAAACTTTATATATATATATATATA
>CATIWR010384188.1:0-25020 GCA_949677035.1 Omphalea diandra
TTGTCTCTTGTGGTCTTTAAATAGTCTTTTTATTTTTTCTTATTTATATTTTTAAAATTATTTATATAATATTTTTGAAATATTAATATTGTTGTTACATTTAATAGCATTATTTATGTTATTAATTCTTTATTTAAAAATTAAATATTGAAATTAAATATAAAAATTTAAGATTAATAAATAATCAAAACTATTTTATTTGAAAGAAATAATAATATACAATTACATCCAAATTAAATACACATCACTAAAAGAAAAAAAAAATCTAAGAATGATACGTGTTTCCAATTGCAACTACTTTTATATTCAATAATCAGTAGTGGCAATAAACTCAAGTAACATTTAAATTGTTACACTCAAGAAAACTAAGAAAAATCATCAATAACCAATTCAAATTGTTCCAAAAGCTATTAAGAAGATAAGGACCACTTTCCGCATGTTGAACAAGAGTAGCAAATTCGCAGTGCAAGTTTGATGAAAACTAATAATGAGGTCTCAAATTTTCTAGCAGCTTTACTTCTAAGAGTACTTTCTCAAATCTGGAAACATTGTGAACAACTTAAATAGGCAAAAAGAGTTTAAGCAAGTACACAGTTAAATGGTGGTGAAAATAGGTTTCCATTGAAGTGGAAAAGTTCCATAAGGCTATTTCCCGTAGGCAAAGCACTCTGGCAAGCCACCTCCCTTTCCATGTGTGAAGGATTTTGATTTCTTAATGTTGAAGCCACATGTTCCCTTTATTTTTTATGTTTCAATTGTAAAATATTGTGAAATTAATAAAATAAACAAAAACTTGTTATAAAGGATAAAGATGCCAAAAGAACATAAATTAACAATATCAAAGCTACCACAACATGCGAAAGAAAAATATCAATAGATTCCTCAAGAAATTTAAAAATTAAGTCAAATTGCTATAAATTACTGTTGAATGCTTAAATCGTCTGCAATCCATGAATAATAATAGTATTTCAATTATGAACCCTGAACATTAAATCTACATCTGTAATTATAATCTAATCAACTTTAACTCAACAAGTTATTTCCCATTATAAGTTTGAGAGACCACTCAAGCACCTTGCCTAAGTTGGCCAAAAGTGAATCATTTTCTATGCTTGCAAATCAGAGAATAAATAAAGATGATTAAGAATCCAAAAGATAGTTAGATTAATGCAAATTGTGTTACTGTAATCAGACCACATACTTAGTCCACACTCAGTCGAAGTGTACCAGTATGGAACCCACGTGGATCCTTGAACCCTGATATATGACCAATAACTGGTAGTTAAACGTTTCTAGCCATGCACTGAAACATATGTAATATACAATGTTAAAATAGAAAACCAATGACAGAAACAAAGAGGTATACAACCACTCAAAAGGTTGGCATTCCTTGTCACACATACAAAAATATCAAACTTCAACATTAAGCATTTAATTTCTAGATTTCTCTTATACGTAGAAATTCAATTGACCACAACTAAACATAATACCAGAATTTTTTTTTTAAAAAAAAAAGAGCTGAATTTGACAATAATATTAGCTTGTCTATGCTTACATCAGTGCACTAATTGGAACGCAAATCCATCCTGTACTTTCTATATCTATACCTTGCACATGAAAAATAAAATAATACATTTCAAAACTGTAGATGTAGGTGGTGTGCAAACCACTCCACTCTCTTTAAAACCAAACCTAATATTTGCTAATTGATGATTATTTAATAAATCATTAAAAAAGGGGAATCTTAACAAGAATTTGCAGCATCATATAAAATAATATTAATTATAAATTGTGTCAGGAAGAACAATAAAAGACTCTTTACCATATTTCTCATCCTCATACAATAGAAAGGAAAGAATCCTTACAAAGAGCATGTCTCTCTACGCTTCTCCTATCAGTATCAGAAATCAACTTCTTTGAATGACCATGCCAAAAATGAAAGAAACTGATTAAACCATATGCTCATCTTGACTCGTACTTTTTATAGAACCCAGGGCCCTTACATATAGAGCTCTTTGGCATAGGATTCTTACACATAGGGCTCTTCATCACTTGGCTCTTAGGGGATCTCTTGTCCATGGCATATCAATAAGTGCAGAAATAGCTTAAAATATGCATCAGAATTACAAACTCAACTATGTGGCAGCTCGAAATTCATCTATAAGATGAAGAAACAATAATTTAAAAACAACCCAACTTGATATAGAACTCTGTTCAAAAAGATGTTACAAAAATTCTAGCAAATTCAGCAAACGGACAGGAAGAGTTCAAAGAAAAAATGCTTGCTATTTTTGGTCTTCGAAGAAATACCCTTTCTCTTTATGATAACAAACTTTGCACATTAAACTTGAAAACAAGACACAAACTATATGATTTTAAAACAAAGATCATCAAACTTCATAAAAGCTATACAAACTAGCTAACTCTCAAATCCCACTTCACCACTTTAATGTATTTCCTCATTAAAATCAAGGTTCATGTTAGAATCCAAACCGGTACTAGTCACAAACATCAATTTCATGTTCTTTCACTAGAAAATAAAAACATCTTTTAAAGAATACAAAAAAATATATATTAGAACAACCAATCAACAAGTAGCAAGAGAAAGATATAAGTACTTGAAGTAAGCAATACTTGAAATTGAAATACAAAGACTGAATCGTTTTCCTTTTATTCTAATGAGAATAAAGAAGCAATTATCTCTTCATCTACTACTATAATTGATTTCTATTTCAGGTACAGTAAATTAAGTGGGCACTTTCTTCTCTGCTATAAATTGCCGCCATTAATACTTGTAAATGAAGAGAAGGACTAAAAGAAAGAGGAAACTGGATTGCCAGAAATACAAATATACGGAAGGAGAGGTATTAATAATGAGATATATTGACCAGTAGAAAAATATATTGGTAGATACATGACAACAAGGGCAAGCATTCAAATTAAGCAAAAAATTTGTCTTTGCATTCCCATTTTCGTCCTTACTTTTTTCCTCTCTCTACTTTAAACATTGACACTTATTTTTGTTGCTTTCACTTCAAATGTTTCACAATTTCACAGTTCTAAAAATCATATTTTTTTTCAGTTCATAATTTCACAGCTATAAAAAAAAAAAAAAAATTATAATGAATTCACTTTGAGCAAAAAAAACTAAACTTATTTAAATTAATTCAAAAATAATATGGAGCAAAACAAAAAATAAAACATACCCATTACTTATTTTAACAGCAATGCACCAAAACAAAAATAGTTAGGAGCAAACAACATTTCTAACATAAGCAAAGATTAGATGAAAAACATAATTGCATTCCTAAAAAGGCAATAAAAACTAAGAATTTACACTAAAGTACAGTAGTTTAGTCTCAACAAAAGATAAAACATCAATCTTGAAAATAATCAGACAGTCAATATGCCTTCAAAATATAAAACCATATGCCTCATTACTCAATTACTCAGCCAGATACATTTACAGACCAATTAATTCATATCAAACTTACACCCATTTTGGATCTGGTGATCCAAAATCTGCACAAGTCTTATTTCTAGATTGACCCATCACCTTTTCCAACTTCTTTTGTGGACCTAATCAATTAAGAAACAAGGTTTCCATAAATCAGTAGAACATGCTTTTAGTCCATAATCTAGCTTAATTTCAACACTGCATGAAATCCATGTGAATAAAAAATAACTAAAATTCAGAGTTACAATCAGTTCTTGATAAGAAAATCTGAAGATTGCTAGAAAATTTGTGTCGTTCCTTCCTACTTCAACTGCGTTTTTCAGAAAGAAAGAAATCTTGAAGGCAAGTAGCCAGTCTGAGAGCCGGACCTACAAATGTTATGTGTTCAGTCAAATAATCACAAATCATGGCCAATTTTAGTGTTGACATTGCATTGAACAGAACACAAGCATTTCTTGAAGGCTTATTACAGTTTAAATCAAAGAATACTCTTAGTATATACATCACAAAAAACACAATACTCATTGACTAAGTCATTATCAAAATGTTATAAGAACAAGCTATTTCAAAATTACTACAAAAAGGAATCCATTTCAAGAATCATTCAAGTTTCAGAATAAGATCTCAAGAAGAAAGTGATGGAGGTTAGCATTCATTAAATAAGCAAGATAACAAAATCTCATTTTTTCATACCAAAGATGGAGGGCAAAAATTAAAATTCAATATACAAAATCATGCTCCCCATGCATTTAAATTTATTAGAAGAATAGTAAAATATAATAAGAAGATAACCATCAGATTTCTTCAATCGCAAAGACATCTCCATCCTTCAAAGAATATTAAAAAGCATAAATCATGAATAGTAGCTAGAATATATGAATACCATAAGCCAGCTCCTCCTCTGCATCAAATAAAAATGACATTATTAACCTCAAATAGATGATGAAATAAAGAAGTTGCAAATATTAGTGTTTGATCCAAGCAACACAGCACATAATGATATCAACAACGAATTTTTTTAGTTGGAAAAGAATGAAATGTAGTAAGTGGATCTTCAACTTTCATATCTGATCAATTAATCCCCTCATTCAATCCTAATGCTACCTTTTCTGTCTACAAGCAAAAGATGTGATGTGTTCAAGTTTGAGACACATAAATGAAAGCATGAAGAGAGAAAGTGGGAAAAAGGAGTGTAAACAAGAGAATTTAAAATGCACACAAGCATATGCAAGAGAGAAAGGAGACAAAAAATGAAGATCAAATAGAACACAGACCAACACTAGCAGAGACTATAAAAAAAAAATTGCAATTACTAAAAGTAGATACAGTCAATGTGCAAAGGTCAAAACTAAATAGGCACACAATTTGCTAAACCTTACACATTTTATAGTATGCGATCCACTAGTGAACAAAGCAGAGAAAGTAAAAAAAAAAATTAAAAAATAAAAAAAAAATTTAAAAAAAAAAAAAACAACAACAACAACAAAGGCTACATACGAAAATCAAATCCTAATCAGATTATTCGCACATAGAAAATTATGCTCAATCATAGCACGATACAGAATAGTAAAATTGTCTGGCAAATGAGCTTTCTGTTAAGTCATCAAAGAAATCGAATTCATTATAGCTTAAAATGTTGGAATGAATATGATATCCCCTACATGCAGTAAAAAAAAGTTTATAACCTAATCCGCTTTCAATTCTTCAGCAAATACAGTAGATAAGCTTTAATATTTTAAGCGGCTGCGACTGGAGCTTCCATTGGGGGGGGCCTGTGATGGTTGGAACTTCGATTAGGGTGGGCATTCGAGGTTGCGGCTGTGATTGGGGCCGATGCTAGTGTTAGGGGCTGCGAGAGTTTATTTCGGCTATGCTTGATTTCAGCGAGGGCTGATTTGGGGTAGGTAGGTTGATTTTGGCGATGGTTGATTTCTGCTGTTGGGGCTGCGATTGAGGCTTGATTTCAGTGATGGTTGTTTCCTACAGTTGTGAGCAAAGATTGAGGCTTCATTTCCACTAGCTTAATGTCTGTGATAGGACGATGTTATGCTTTTTATTTAACCTAATTAGCAACAACTTATAAGGTTGTCGCTATCTATAATCACACTTTAGGTTTAGCGACCACACACCTTGTGCTTGCTAAGTTTATATTTAATGGCCACAAGGTGTTTAGTAGCCAAAAATAGTGAAACACCTAACATTTTAGCGATGACAAGACATGTGATCACTAAATGTAATGAAACATATTACATTTTTAGCAACCGTATCTTGTGGTTGATATACAGTTGCTAAAAATGCAGCACGTTTCATTACATTTAATGATCACACATCTTCTGGTCGCTAAATGCAATAAATTTCACTTCTTTTAGCAACCTAAAGGTGTGATCGCTATTCAGAGACTATAAATTATGGTCTCTAAAAAGTTGTTATAATTGGCCTCATCTTGTGGAGCTAAATATAGCGACCTCATTTTGGTGATCGCTAATTCATCTACCACTTTATAGTCTTAATGTGATAACTATATCACTCATTTTTTTCTCCCTCTTTAGCAACCATTATATGTGGTCGCTATAGATTTGATCAATTTGTGATTGCTATTCGGTCGTAAGATGGAAGCTAATTTAATTTGCACTCCACTAGACTCCAAATGGTAATAGATTGGTCGCTAAGTGGTAGTTAAATAGTGACCACATTCATGTAGTAGCTAATATAGTCTCTAATTAATATTTTTATAGTGTATGAACATTAATAATTCTTCTAATAATAAATGTATCTTCATTCTACTTCTTGGAACCATAAACACTCCATTTACACCTACCATAGCACTTGGCTTTTAATCTTTTCGTACTTGATCTAAGCCAATATAGATCAAAATTGTTCCTAATTCCATATTTCTAAACAACCTCTTTCATTTTGAGTAGCAAACTAAAAAATCATCCCTTGAACAAATTTAATGATGTTATGGTCATAGTTAGGATTATAAATTTTGTTATTATTCTTCTTTCTTTCACGATTGATTTCTAAATCTCCCTTATCACTGCTATAAGAAGTGTCATAGCCCTGCTTACTAGAATCTTCTAGTCATTAACTAGATCACCGTCATTTCTACCCTAGATTTTATTTCGAGCTCTAAGACCACCAGCACTTGTATCCACACCATGATTGTTTGTCTCAATCAAATCGTCTAATTTCCATGGCCAATAAATATATTCTAAATGCTTTTTCATTATTTATAGCTAGTACAAACTCTTTAATCTTTATTAGATTCATTAACCAGGCTAGTTGTATTTTTACTTTCATCTTTTATCTCAATGAGTGGATGAAGTTCAACTTCAATAACCACCTCCATAAGATCATCAATGGGCATCTCACGATTATCATCAAAATGAACTTTAACATTATCATTAAATCCTACATTGTTACTGCCTTCATGAAACATCTTCTTATCACATAACTCAAAAGACACTTGCACATACACTACCACATCACTAAATATGCTCATGCTCAAAAATAGTAGTTTTTAAAAAGGAAAAGACAAGAACAAACATGTCTTCATATGAGATTAACTATAAGGCCCAAGACATGCTTCAAATTTTATTTCTTACTCTTTTATTTTCCCTACCATTAAGTGATAAGTTCAAAGCCAAAAAGAAAAAATTATAGCAAGCAAGTCTCAGTAACAAGTTGAAAGATTAACAAAAATTCATGATAATAATAAAACACAAATATAGTATCACACATGTTTCTTAAAGTAGATGGTTTAATTTTTAACATCCTCTAGTTTTTAGGATCACTCATTTTAGAATACATAAATTAGATGTAGTGCCACTCAATTTTGATAATCAAGAAAACCATATTTCTAATGCATAGTAAATGAAAGATTTTCACACTTAGTTCTCATAACATGCAAAGCCTACTACGATTCACAATACATAAGAGCTGTAGCTTTCCAACCTATCTTATAATATGTTCCTAACTTATAACTCATTCGTATTTAAGGATGAAGTAAATAATTTTACTTTGTTGGTAGCATTCCACAATCAACCTATCATAGCCACCATTATAATAATAACAATAATCTGACACCTTTATTAATACTACTACAGCAACAGGAGCCATGTGCTTCACAATAACTTATTTCCTAAATACATAGACTAGCTCTATTCTTTGGAGGGTCCAAGGTCAGTGCAGCTTAGGGGTGAACATTCGGTCAATTCGATTTTTTATCAAATTTTATATTTTAAAATTTATTCTAATTGAAATTTTTTTAAAAATCAAATAAACCAAATTCTATATATCTATAAATCGAATCGAACCAAACATATAAAATTTAAATTTAGTACATTTCAATTTAATTAAAATATATATTTTGAATTACTTCAATTCAAATTAGTATGATTTATTAATACTTTAAATTTATTTGGTTATTTATACAAAAAACAAACTAAATTGAAAATAAATTTTTTTTTAAAACTAAAACTAAGCAAAATCAATTTTCACTAAAGAACCAAATCAAACTGATCGAATAATATTGGTTCAATCAGTTTTTTCAGTCTTGTCCAATTTTTGCTCACCCCTAGTTCATCCCACCAAGAATTTTCACACGTGCTAGAAGAGATAAAAAAAAAAAAAAAAAGAACGTTAATGAGACAAGAGAAGAAGAAAAAGAAAAGGAGAAGGTGATGTATAACATTAAAGATGCATGGAGAGAAGTCATTGCAACCTATGGTTGAAAGAGCTAAGGAATTCATATCAAAGTTTTTTGAAGATATGAATCTTCAAAAGGAGAAATTAATTCTTGAATTTGAGGAGATGTTGGCTAAGGCTGCATAAAAATGATTTTTTTTCCTCCTTAACAACTCATCCATTCTAATCAAATACATTATGTCTAAGTATGATTTAACAAAATAAAAGATGGGGGTGATGAGCTAATAATTAGGATTTAATTATAGATATTGGGGTTGTCTTCTTCTTTCACTGCTTTTTTTTAACTAGTGAAGCGAAGGCCATTGTTATTATATATTTTTGAAGTGTTTTTAATAAAAGGGAGTGATCATGTATGGGATTCATCATGTAATTTCTTAAGTTATATAATTATTCATTTATTTATTCATGTTTTGTGCAATAATACTGATTTTGATTGTATATCACTCTCAAACACTAAAGACACTTTACTTTGCCTTATTAAGTAATCAAATGGAGAGCAACAAACACAAAGGCATATTTTAGCTTTCAATGTAATGGTATAATTCATCATGCCCTTAGATGCATGGCTTTGGAAAGGAGTTCAATTCAATCCTTCTCTTTCACCAATTGATAAAATCCTCGCTCCATAAATGTTTATGGCTTTTGAAAGTAGTACGATTACCATAAATTCATTTAATTTTTTAAAATGACCCTCTTTGAGGTAGAACTAAAAACTTGAAATGAAGTATCATAATATATAATAAATAAGAAGTCAGGAATCATAAAGAGAACACTGAAAGACAAAAAGTGATGGAATGGCTATTTTTTTTTATATATAACAAATTGAATGGCAATTATGGCAAGTAGTTCCAAGAAATTTCAATTTGGGATGTTGAATAATAGGTTACAAAAGCAATACCACTGCATCATTCCACCATTATTATTAGAGTAGCAAAAAGTCAAAATTGAATCAATTTTGAGATCAATATTGCTTTTGGTATTATAATAGGATAGGATTATGAGACTAACTTCCATGTACAATACTCTCTCAATTGGTTAAATATAAATGCCCATGCTAAGGTTAGAAATTCACATAACGTTTGTTGGTTCATTTAGGAAATCAAACACCAGAATTAATTACAGTTGATTAATTACTAAAATTTCCATGTGGTCCTATATAAATATATGTGTGTGTGTGGAAATCTTTGAGTTTAGGATTGGCTCTTAACTAAATTAAATGATACTAAGCTTACTATCATATGGCATATGCTTATACACTATTCTTACTCTGTCTCTATGCTTATTTTTTCTTACGCAAACATCTGATCTTTTTTAATCAAACTGAACCAAAATGAGTAATTAATAAAATCATTTGTTGATATGTAGTTTTCCCTTATGTACTGTAGGTCATCATGATAGGTTCCATACAAAATTATGGATTAAATTTAATTTATTAGCCCTTGTGCACCGAAAAAGGGGGTTTAATTGGTGGAAATTTTAAATTTTTTTAGGGGAAGTGTAAGTGTTTTAAAGTTTAGAGAAAGAGTAAGAGAAAAGTGAACACAAGCAAATTTATAATGGTTTGGGTGTTAACCAACTCCATATCTACTCCCCAATGCTTTTAATTGGGTATTTCATTAACTCTAAATGGTATTTTACAAGCTCATACCTAACTTACAACAACGTGTTTTCACAAGGCTCACACACAACCTTTACAAGTGTTTATCAAGGCTCACACTTAACCTAAATAAAAGTTTTTCACACTTAGGCTTAATTTGAAAACCAAATCTAATGGTGTTTAATGGCTCACACCTAACTTTTACAACTCAAGTATAAGGAACTAATCAGTTAAGAATTGAAAAATCAATAATGAAATGCTATCCTCTTGCATTCAAAGCCATTTGGTAAAGTATTTATAGATTTCAACCACCAAGTATCCGTTACAAATGAAACTATCTCTAAATCTCCAAAGTTAGTAGCAAAATCCTATATTTAATGCTTGTCAGATTTAGATCATTATTGCTACCATAAGTCGCGATCATGATACACAATTCGCTTTGGATTTTACTCAATTGCAATCAAGATCTTTAATTAAGGAACTAGTCATTAGAACCCTATAACTACTATGAAAATTCATTATCATGATTTTAGAGGGTTGGCCATAACACCCACCATAATTCAATTGGATTTTTGATGTTTCATGTTTTGGGTAGATCACGATGACTACTGAGAAGTTGTTGTCGCAAACTTTGAAATTCAAATGGTTGTCTTGATACGTGGCTCAGCTTAGTGGCTGTTTAAAGTGCCTCTTTGTTCATTTGAAGATAATGGTCGTGATTGAAGTTGTGTTGATCTCAAGTTTTCTTGAGATAGTGATCACAAACCTCAAATCCTGGTCGTGACTTAGGAGATACTTTTGACACTCTGAACATTTTTATTCTAATCACTTCCATTTAACTTCTAATGAGTTTTTAATTTAATTTTTACATAGACAACACTTAGCAATGATGTTAGAACCTTTCAATCTATATTATTAAGATCAAAATAGATCTTTGACTTTAGGTTTAACCAAACTAGCCCAATAATTTTCCTTTTTTTTTTTTTTGACAATCTAAATTGAATATGTAAAGGATAAAGGTTTGTCATGCATAATCTTGAACATGATGAGTAATTGGAAGTCAATGTCAAATGAATGTAAAGTGATTCAAAGTACAAGCATAAATTTAACTATGTTTGATTTAAAAGGATTACTCCCCTTAATTTTTCAATTAATCTAATAAAATCATCATATTATTTCTCCCTCTATGTTATGTGATTAACATATGTGAACTTTGCATATTATAATATTTCTCCCTTTTGGCAAGATCATAAAGAGAGGAAAGGAAGGTCAAGTAATCACAAATTGTATAAAAAATAATCAACACAATAAGAATGAACACAAAAGAATAATCATTTAATTAATAGATAAAAGGAAACACAAAGAGTTCAAACGTTACAAATGTGTGATCACATTATCAAGGACCTAAGGATTGAAAAAAGAATAGAAAACATAAGATAAAAACATAAATAGATAAATGAAAAATAGAAGAAGGAAAAAAATAGAAATATCTAAAAAATGGTGATATATCATCAACATATTCATCTTCTTCTTCATCCTCACTATCTTGGACTTCTTTTTTGACGTTTATGGTTAGTAGTGCTTCTTCTTCTTCTTTTTCTTCTTTTTCTTCTTTCTCTTCCTCAGAAAATTCAAAATCAGGAAAATGACATGGATGAGGAACGCCTAGCTTCTCTTGGATTTCAAAAATGTCCCCATATAGATGTTGGAGAAAGTTGTCTTTTAAGAACTTTCTTCAACATCTTTGAAACTTTGGCCAAAGAAGATTTAAAAGAAGAAGGTTTTAAAGAAGTGAGTGATTTTGGCTTTACCTTTGATTCCCTTAGAAGTTCTTCATCTTGAGCAATATCTTTACCTTTTTAATGACCAACCATTTTCATATGAAGGCTTATGAAGCCTCTTGATGCTTTGCTTCTTGTTTACCAAGCAAGTACTTATATGATTTAGCCCTTATGGCTTTTGTATTGACAAGGTAGGTAAGTAAGGTTAAGGAAATTTTTTGTGTGGAAGGTATGTGAGGGTAAGTTTGACTTCAATTTCAAGGATAATTGCCCTCACAAACCTATATATATACATACATACATACATACATATATATATATATATATATATATATATATATATATATATATATATATATTAATCACATATGAGGGAAGAAGGAATTGACCTTTGGTTTTAAGGCTCAAATGAACCAATTGGTCCATAAAAAAGTAACTACTTTGAATAAGTTTGTTCTTGATGAGGTAATAAAGGAAATAGAGGTCTTTTTAAGATACTTTTCATTATCATCACCCTTATCTTTGATTGTAGAGGTGAAGATCTAATGAAAAAACCAAATGGGAAGGTTTTAATGTTTTTGGCAACATATTTCTTGGGGTCATGTTTCTTTTCAATAGGGATATCCTATTAAAAGTAAGAATAAATGAAATTAAGGTAGGAGAGGTTAAAAGGAAAAAAATTCTACAATTGGAAAATTGAAGAGAGAGCAAATTTAAGATTAAGTGATATAGAACTGTTTGCCAAAGCACCTAAAAGTTAACCCATACATACTTGCATTAAATGTGGTATTCTTGTTAACCTCCATTGTGCACATGAATTTCCTCACAATATCTTCACTTTTAGGGTCCTCTCTAAAAATGAACTCAACCTTTCCTAAGTTTGAGAGGAATACCTTTATTTCTCTTTTAAGGCCAAAGATGATGAGAATAAATGTTTTAGGTATTCTATTGGCTTGAATGATCTTCTTTTGGTTGGCTCTATATCTATCTTTTTCTTCTTTAGTTGCTCCTCTCATTAGGTGGAGTTGAAGAAAAGGTCTTAGAGGAAGGGAGGATGTTTGGGCTATGCCATTTCCTTTTTTTAGATCTTATAGACTTTTTTAGAGCCATTGGGAGGAGATAAAGAAGGTTGAATGATTAGAAAATGGTTGAAGAATAAAGAAATTAGAAAGAGAGATGAAGTTTGATGAGAAAGGATGTAAAAAGTGAATAAATAGGTGTTAAAGGGGTTTAAATAGGCAGAAAATAGGTTTAAAATGGTTAGAAAATGGCTAGATATGCATTGAATGAGAGGGGTGCACTATTTGAGTGATAATTGGTTATTACCTAGTGGTTACACGTAAGTCATGATCGCAAATTGAAAAAATGTGAGTAATGGACAAAAAATCATTTAAAAAATGTTAAGTCAATGATTTGAAAATTTTGAAATTTGTATTTTTGTGGTGGTGATTTGAAATCACGAGCATGAATTGCAAGTTAGTTTAAACATCAAAATTGCCTATAAATAATGACTGAGAATGGTGGTCTCAATCACAATTTAGAAACCACTTTTAAAAACACACTTAAAATGAAACTTTAAATATATGGCCCAAACATAGAGTGTTCAATTTGATATTTTGATATCAATTCATGCAATTGAACATAAAAAAAAAAAAAAAGCTAAAATATAGATTGAATTGACTCAATTAACACATCAATGACAACAAATCTGTCATATAACCATCAATCACATTAAATGCCTCAACATTCATTAATCAAACAATCATGAATGCATACAATGAGATCTATTGTCACCCTAGAGAGCCTCCATTAAGTATCCTTAGTTCCCTCTTGATGAACTTCAACCTTTTTTTCATTAAAAGGTTTAGTGAAAATATTTGTAAGTTGGTTGTTATTTTTAATGAACTCTAATGTTATATTACCATTTTACACATGAACTCTAAGAAAATGATACTTAATACTAATGTGTTTGCTTCTTGAATGTTGGATGAGATTCTTTGAAAGATTTATTACACTTGTGTTATCAAATTTGATGGGAATGTGATCAACATCTTTGTCGCAATCCATAAGTTGTTATTTCATCTAAAGAACTTAAGTGCAATAATAACCCGTTGCCACATATTATACTTTGGTGAAGGATAAGCAATTGAAATTTGCTTCTTGCTAAACCAAAAAAACTAAGCATTCATTAATAAATTGGCAAGTTTTAGAAGTTCTCTTTCTATCTAACAAACTATCGGTATAATCCACATTTGAATATCTAAGAAGACTAAATGATGAATTCCTAGGATATCATAGTCTTAAATGTAATATGTCATGCAAATATTCTAAAATTCTCTTAACCACATGCAAATGAGATTCTTTTGGACAAAATTGAGATCTAACACACAAGCAAACACTATACATAATATCAGGTCTAGAAGCAATAAGATAGAGGAAAGAACTAATCATACCTCTATACGTCTTTCATCAACTGGCTTATCTGATTCATCCTTATCAAGTTTAATTGATGAACTCATTGGTATCTTAGCTACCTTGTATCCATTTATCCCAAAACTTTCAAGTTGTTCCTTGATGTACTTAGCTTGGTTGATGAAGATGCCCTTTTTACTTTACTTGATTTAAAGACTAAGAAAGAATTTGAGCTCACCCATCATGCTCATCTCAAATTCTCTAGTCACACACTTTGTAAATTCTTCATAAAGAGATTCATTAATAGCACCATATATAACATCATCAACATAAATTTGAACAATCAAAGTGTATTTGTCATGCTTTTTAATAAATAATGTTGTATCAACCTTGCCTTTTTCAAAATCATTTTTTAAAAGGAATGAAGTAAACCTTTCATGCCAAGCTCTACGAGCTTGTTTCAAACCATACAAGGTCTTAGTTAATTTGAAACATGATTTGAAAAATCATGAGATTCAAAATTAGGAGGTTATTCTATATTTCCAGCACATAAACTTTCCTTTTTATATAAACTAATTTATAGAGTACCTAATTCATATACTAAGGTTTATAATTTCCAAGATAATCAAGAATCAAGAACAAAGCTTTTATCTTCAAACCCGAACTAGGCCTCTTGAAAACTTATTTCTTTCAACATAAGCTATAAAGATTCAATGTTTGTAACTCAAATTCCTAAATTAATTGAGCAATTTAAAGATCAGAATCAACCAATTTATAAAATTACTAACCTTTCACTTAACAATATCACCAGGTTTTATAAAGAATTCAAGAAGAGAAAATAATTCTCTCAAAGCTAAAAGCCAAAATATGATCTACTTCTTTAGTGACACCAAATTGGGGGTTTAGATACCATTACAAGGTCTTCAAAAGACTACCTTAGGTTGGCTAAACAAGCCTTGGCCGAATACATAAGTTATCTATCCCTAAATGGAATAACTAGTTAACTAAAACTAAAGAACTAAACAAAACATGTCATTAGCCAACAAGATTCAATCATGCTTGCTTTTAGGACTTAAATTTCTTTATTTAATGTTCCTTACAAGATAAAATATCTAATTAAAAAATCCTAACTACACTAGGAAGGAAATTTAACCAATGAAAGCACTTCTTAAAGTTTCTTACAAATCTTAGAAGAATATTGACAATCTTGATGAATCTTGAATGGATCTTAAAGAATCTTAGAAAATCTTACCACTCAAAAGAAACCTTGAAAGATAATGCCTTGTCCAAATATCCCATTTCTTGTGTTAAACTAGGTTGGCAAACCTAGGTTAAAGGTGTCTTTTGATCTTGACAATGTAGATCGATAAATTCTAACATCTTGTTTAAGTGTTAATTTTGTAATTTTAAAGAAAGGTTTGCATTAAAAGTTAGATGAAAGTCTAAATCTCAAACATTATGTAAGGCATACCAATTCACAGTCAATAACTTTAAAATCGTGATCGCGACCTTGCAACAAGAATGAATGAACATGAATTAGACGAATTCGCAGAGCAAATCACAGTCGCGACCTTGCTAAGGAAGACATGATCTACATATAGTTTGTTTCGCGGTGACATTAGCATTCCTAGTTGCAACCACAACTTTTGTAGTTGTATGGAGGGAACCAAGTCCGCAACCAAAACTTGCTAGGTGTCTAAGATAATCGTTAACAAATCAAAATTTGTAAGGGTGAAATAGCTTTCGAGACCATGACTTGTTAAAGCATTTTCTCCTTACCAAATAGAAGGATTTGTGGTCACTGTCACGCCTAAGAAGAACTTAAATTACGACGACGACTTTTAGTTGGTTGGATGAACATAATGACTATTTTTCTTAGAAGACCAATAACAACATGCCACATGGACTAGCCATTAGATACAAATGGGGTTCTCCACCACGATTTCAGTCTTTCTAGTGTAAAATGTAAATTTGCGACCTCGAAATACTAGTCACGACCACAAAAACAGTTTGATAGACATTTAATGTAAAATCTGTCTAGCTTACCTTAGAGATTTAGATATAGTTTATTTGTAACCTCTCTTTGATGTTATAAATATGACACCAAACAGGCATGAGAAAATAACATTGAATATAGCCAAACTCTTAAAATTTTGTTTCTCAACCTTAAATTTTTTGTATGTGAGTTGATATTGTTGGGTGTAAGCATTAAACACCATTATAATTGGGTTTAAGAGTTAGCCTATGTTGTAAAACTCTTATATAGGTTAAGTGTAAGCTTTTACAAAAACACATAAGAGTTTTACTTATGTGAGCCTTAAAATACAAATTTCAGGGTTGTGTGCGAGCCATAAAACACAAAGTGTACAAGTTTAGTATGAGCTTGAAAACAACATTTTGGGATAGTAAAACACCCAATTGTGAAGAATTAGGGTTCATTAATACTCGAACAACTATAAAACATTGTTTGTTCATCTATTGTCCTTCTAGTTCAATCTCCCAAATTCATTGTCTTCCCTCCAAATTTTTTAAATTCCAACCAATTCGACCCTTCCCCCTTACCCCTCCCCTCCCCCTCTTTTTTTAGTGCACAAAGGCCAGCAAGTGGTATTAGAGCCAAGTTCTCATTAAAACTCTTAATTGAGTGAGCAAAGACACATGGCACAAGAAGGAATCCATACTCATCTCAAGTCATACCTTAATGGATCCGGCTATACGCGGTGGAAGTATAAGATGGAGATATATTTGGATACTGATGTGGTGAACCTCTAGGATATTGTAGTAAAAGAATGGAAGCCTCCTACTAAGGTGGTTGATGGAAGTGAAGAGTTAATCCTAAAGGAAGAATTGGTGGTAGCTCATAGAAGATCAAATGGAAGAAACAAAAGGGCAATGACAATCCTTCTTAGTTCTTTACAAGGGAAGAAATAGAAAAAGTTCAACATTGCCTCACAGCCTATGGAATTTGGAAAGCTTTGGAGAATTACCATAAAGGTACAACCTTGGTGAAATCCAGCAGATTGGAGATATATGTGATAAAATGGGAGTTATTCTTAATGAAAGATAATGAAAGCATCACTAATATGATGAATAGACTTTTGTCTATTATCACAAACATGAAAAAATTTCGAAGAATACTTACATGAGGTAAATACCAAATACTTAAATCCTTACCTCTTAAAAAGTTTGATGCCAAGGTATGTAGCATATAAGACTTAAATCTAGAAATTGTAAAAGTGCCAACAGATGTCTTCATAGGCAAGCTTCTCACTCATGAGCTAGCTTTAAAAAAAGGATGAGGAGATGAGGAAGATGAAAAGGCAAAGGGACAAGAATGATAAACCAGAGAAAAAGACTTTGGCTCTCAAATCCTTATCTAAAGATAAAGAGACAAAGGTTGTCCCAAGTGATGATGATAGTGAACAAGAAGAGGAGGAGCTACTTATGCTTTCTAGAAGAACCAAGGAGTTAATAAGAAGAAGAAAAGATAGAAGGAACTCTAAGAAAGCATTCGCAACCTCAAAGAAAAGAAGAGTGAAGTAACATACTATGAGTGTGGCAAGAAAGGCCACATCAAGTATGATTGCCTTAAGCTAAAAAAAGAAGAAGAAAGGGAACACAATTCTAGTGAGGGGAATGAAGATGTGAAAGTGGCAAATCTATATTTCACGGCACAAGATGACTCTTCTAATGAGGTGAGTTCTTCACCCCATTCTTATGAAAATTATGATGCATTAGATGAGGTAGATGATGAGCTCTTAGACGCTCTTACCTTGAGATGTGACAAATATAACTCAAAAATGAAAACTTACAAAAAGAAATGCTCAAAACTGGAAAATGAGTTTAACTCATTAAATGAGCTTGTAAGTGAATTGAGGACTTCAAATGAAGAACTCAAAAAAACCTATGGAAAGTCTTACTAAGTCTTCCTCTTCTCTAAATTTCTTAAGAAAGGAAAATGATACCTTAAAGGAGAGGTAATTGAGCTTAGAAATTCCATTTTTAAGTTTCACAAAAGGATGGAAACTTTAGATACATGAATTTCATCTCAAAGACCTCCTTAGTAAGATATGGTTTTGGCTTCAATGGAGCTTCCTCATTATCTACTCCCCCTTCACTGCTTTTATTAGAGCTTTAGTACCTCAAACATCTAGTATTAAGATAGTTAGGAGGAAGAATGCTCAAAGCAATAAGCCATCAATGCCCAAGAATAAGGGAAAGACACATCAAGGCTCAATGCCTAAGCTTAAAAAGGCTAATCATGCATTCATCTACACTAAGAAACATGTTCACCCCAACACACACAAAAAATTCTCTCCTACTCCTGATTATTCAAGCACATGCTCACACTCCCATCATCATAGCATGAGAAAGACCGCTATTCATACCAGAGCTATGTATAGGAGAAAGATTCATAAGTCTAAACTCTAATGTCATTATTGCATGAAGTTAGGTCATATAATTATCTATTATTATATTATGAAGGCTCACCTCAAATTAGAGGACCCTTCAAGGCCTAACCCTTAAGGACCTAAGTATGCTTGGGTACCTAAATAAAAGTGATTTGTTTATGTTGTGTAGGATTGTATGGCAACCAACAATAAAGACAATGATTGGCATGTGGATAGTGAATGCTCAAAGCATATGACATGCAATAAAAAACTATTCATAGCCATAAAAGAGAAAGAGTGTGGCAATGTCATTTTTAGAAACAATGTCGAGGGTAAGGTAATTGGCATTGAAACAATTGGTAAGAATGGTTGTTCACTTATTGATAATGTTCTCCTTATAGATGTTTTACAGCGCCATTTGCTTGGTATAAGTCAATTATGTGATAAAGGTAACAAAGTCATCTTTGACCTTAGAGAGTGTCGAGTTACCACTTTGGTGGATAAAAAGTAATCTTCAAAGGTGAAACGAAGGGCAATACCTATTTAATTGACTTAGACAATTTGGCTAACCAATCTTTTAAGTATCTTGCATCCCTTAGCAATGAGGCTTGGCTTTGGCATAGAAGACTTTGTCATGCTAGCATGGAGCTCCTAAAAATCCTATCTAAAGGAGAGCTAGTGGAAGGTCTTCCTAAGCTAAAATTCTCAAAGGACAAGATATTTAGACCATGCCAAATAGGGAAGCAACATCTATCTTCATTTAAGGCAAATAATGTTGTAAGTACATCTAAACCTCTTCAACTTATCCATATGGACTTGGTTGGACCTATAAGGAGTGCTAGTTTATGTGGAAAGTACTATGCATTTGTCCTAGTTGATGATTATTCTAGGTTTACTTTGGTATCCTTTCTAGCTCGTAAGGATGATACTTTTGATGCTTTTAAAAGTTTTGCAAAAAGAGTTCAAAATGAAAAAGGTTACTTCATTTCTTCTATAACGAGTGACCATGGAAAGGAATTTCAAAATGAGTCTTTTGAAAAAAATTTTCAAGAAAGTAGGATTTCTCATAACTTTTTAACTCCTAGAACACCACAAAAAAATGGTGTTGTAGCGAGCAAAAATAGAACACTAGTAGAGATAGTTAGAACCATGCTCAATGAGTACTCTTTGCCTAATTACTTTTGGGTCAAAGCCATCAACACTTCTTATTATATTGCTATTTGTGTTTTCAAAAGACCTATTTTCAATAAAACCTCTTACAAGCGTTGGAACGTTAGAAAGCCTAAGTTGTCATACTTAAGAGTTTTTTGGTGTAAATGCTACATATTAAATACCAAAGACAACCTTGGAAAATTTGATTCTAAGATAAATGAAAGTATTTTTCTAAGATATTCCAACTGTCATAAAGCCTATAGAGTAATCAATAAAAGTACTATAGTTGTTAAGGAGTTAATGAACATTGTGTTTGATGAATCTAGTAAGATTGATCTTGGGAAAGGTTCTCTTGTTGATAGTCTTGAAAGTGACTTTGAGAAAATGGAGTTAGAGTTAACTTTAAGAGAAATGGTTATAAACCTTGGTGAAAACAAGTCATCAAAAGAAGAAAAGGAATCTCAACCATAACAAGCAAAAATTTTAGCTCAAGAACTTTCCAAGGATTGGAGATTCTCCAAATATCACCCAAAGGATTTAATTATTAGTGATACATCCAAGGAAGTAAGTACTAGATCTCAATTTAATGTATTAGATAACAATCTTGCATTTATTTCTTAATTTGAGCCAAAATCAATTGATGAGGCTCTTGATGATGACAGTTAGGTGATTACCATGCAAGAAGAACTCAACCAATTTGAAAGAAATAAAGTATGAAAACTTGTTTCTAGGCCTAAGGAACACCCTATTGTAGGATGTAAGTGAATGTTTGGGAATAAGTTACATGAGCAAGGTTTCATTACTAGAAATGAGGCTAGATTGGTTGCAAAAGGGTAGAACCAAAAGGAAGGCATTGATTATGATGAAACCTATGCCCCCATAACAAGATTAGAGGCCATTAGGATTCTCTTAGCTCATTCATGTCACATGAACTTTAAACTTTTTCAAATGTTAAAAGTGCATTTTTAAATGGTCTCATCAAGGAGGAATTTTATGTTTAATAACCTCTGAGTTTTGAATCTCACTTTTTTCCAAATCATGTTTAGAAATTAATTAAAGCCTTATATGGTTTGAAACAAGCTCCAAGATTTTCGTATGAAAGGTTGAGCTCATTTCTTTTATAAAATGATTTTGAGAAAAGGAAGGTTGATACTACTTTGTTTATCAAAAAGCACAATCAAAACACTCTTACTATTCAAATATATGTTGATGATATTTTATTTGGTGTTACTAATGAATCTCTTTGTAAAGATTTTGCTAAGTGTATGACTATGAAATTTGAAATGAGCATGATGGGAGAGCTCAAGTTCTTTCTTGGCCTATAAATCAAGCAAACCAAAAAGGACATCTTTATCAACCAAGCTAAGTACACAAAATGTCTACTCAATAAATTTGACATGGATGGATGCAAAGTAGAAAAGATATCAATGAGTGCAACCATCAAACAAAACAAAGAAGAATTGAGTAAGTTAGTTGATGAAAAGAGGTATAGAGGTATGATTGGTTTTCTTCTCTATCTCACAACCTCTAGACCCAACATCATGTTTAGTGTATGAATATGTGCTAGGTTTCAATCATGCCCTAAGTAATCGCATCTTAGTATTGTTAAAAGAATTCTTAAATATTTACATGGTACATTGCACTTAGGTTTATGATATCCTAGGAATTCATCTTTCAGTCTTTTAGGATATTCGAATGCGAGTTATATTGATAGCTTATTAGATAGAAAAAGCACTTTCAAAACTTGCCAAATTATAGGAGAATGCTTAGTTTCTTGCTTTAGTAAGAAACAAGTTTTAATTGCTCTATCCACTGCTAAAGTAGAATATGAAGTGATAGGTTGTTATTGCACCCAAGTTCTTTAGATGAAACAACAACTAAAGGATTATGGCAAAGTTATTGATCATATTCCCATCAAATGTGATAACACAAGTGCAATAAATCTTTGAAGGAATCTCGTTTAACACTCTAGGAGCAAACACATTGATATTAGGCATCACTTTCTTAGAGATCATGTCCAAAATGGTAATGTAGTGTTGGAGTTTATTGACACCAATCATCAACTTGCATATATGTTAACAAAACCCCTTAATGAAGAAATGATGAACTTCATTAAGAGGGAGTTAGGAATGCTTGATGGACGCTCCTTGGGTGAAAATTAGAACTCATTGCATTTTCTTTATTGAGTATGTTGATTTGAATGATTGAATAATGTGTTTGGTATAGATGTAATTTAATGACTTTAGAGGATTTAATTCTTTATGAAAATATGCTTCTTTATGCCAACTTGCATGAATTAATCATCATTACATTAAATGGATCACATCTAGAAAGGCCATTTTTCCTTTTTCTTCCTTTCTTTTCTTTTGCTTTGTAATTTGTGATCGTAATGAGAAAATTGTGATCATAATTTACAAGCACTCATTAACTTTTTATCACAACTCTAATTCATTATCGCGATTTTATGTCACCATCGTAAATTTTTTCAAAATTCAAAAGTCTTGACCATTGACTCCTTCGGTTTCTAAAGAATTCTTATCCGTTACTCACTAATTTTGTAATTAGTAATCACAAATTAGAGTAACTATCAAACATTAATTAATTTGATAGTCAACCGATGGCAGCCCCTCATTTATTGCAAATTTTACTATTTATGACCATTTTTTTCATCAGATTTTTCTACCTATTTAAACCTCTCTAACACCCCTTCATTTCACTTTTACCTATTCTCTTCATCTATCTCTAATTTCTTCTCTCAAACCTACTACCTTCTCCTAACTTCTATCATGGCACTTAAGAAGCTTTCTAAACCATAAAAAAGCAAGGGCATAGCCCAACCTTCTAGCTCTCCTGCCCTTACTTGATGAAATGAATAACTAAAGAAGAGAAAGACCGATACAAAGCCAACTCTAACAAAATAATCCAATCCAATAAAATTTTGTCTTCTTTTCTCCTTGAATCCTTTAGAATCAAGGATGAAATTAATGTTTTCCTTTCTAATTTTGGCTAGAATGAGTTCATCTTTCAAGATGAACCAAAATACAAAGAAATTGTTAAGGAGTTCATATACATGGTCACATTAAGCATAAGAGCATAATCGAAAGTAGATTAGTATGTGTTAGTTTTCTAGGCATTTGGGGATCCTTATTTTATCACTTTTGAATTTCTACCCTTTTCAATCTTCAAGTGGGAGATGATATCCCTTGTAGTATCTCTGCACTTGGCATCATCTACTCTAAATTTTGGTTCAAGATTTCCATAGAAACTAAATATAACCCCAAAATATCTCTGGCCAAATATATTCATACTAAACATAACTCCAAAATATCTCTGGCCAAATATATTCATACTCTTATAAATCAGCTTTTTCACCATATTATCACATTTTCTGTTAATGCTAGAGGTGATGGGAATGAAAAGGTCTCCTAAAAAGACCTAGCATTTTTGTTTTGTTTAACCAAAAACAAACTCATCCAAATCAGACAATACTTTATAGATCAATTGATTCATATGTGTATAAAATCTAAAAGCCAATTCCTCCTACCATCTCATGCCACAACCATTTATCACTATGTAGGGGCTCTTAATAAAGAGAATGAGAAATTTCTCACTAAAAAATTTTTGCCCTCCCAGAATTTCCTTGATTTACCCTACCTCTTCAATGCCATGACTATTCACCCTAACACTTATGCTTATACCTTAAGATCAATTGGGGCCAAAAGGCATAAGTCTACATAAGCTCAAAAAGGAAAAGGCTTGTGATAGAGGAGGGTGCTCAACCAATCCTATCTCCCAAACCTAAATCCAAGCCAAAGTCATCTGCCATCTCCCTTTCCTCTATGAATGAAAAATTGGACAAAGTAATGAGGATGATCAAGATGAGATTTCTTCTACTTTCCCACCTCTATAGTGACTTAATGGATCTTTAAGAGAACGTGGGTCCTACACCTTACCACTTCATTGATTTTGAAGATTGGGATCATAATGCAAAAGAAAAAAAAAAAGATCAAGAGGTGGAAGAAAGGGATGAAACATAAGGAGGATGGGCAAATGAAGACATTGAAGACTTTGAAGATGATGATAGCTCTCCAATCTTTTACTATTCTTTCTTAGGCTTGTAATCTTTTTATGTTTTTCTTCCATTTATTTTGTTTGTTTTGTGGCCTAAGTTTGTGATCCCACATCTCTTTGTTTCTATTTATCTACATCAATATATTTATTTGCAATTTATGCGTCATATGTTTGTTCATGAAGTGTGATTGCTCTTTCATTTAATCACCTTATACTAATTTATTTACAATTAGTGTGATTGCTAATTTACTCACTTTTAAATCCCTTTTTTATTCTCTTTTTTATCATGACAAATGGGGAGAGAAATAGTGAAGGAAATTACACGACATATGATCAAAGGGAAGTATAAGTTGAAGGGGAGCAATCTAATCAAAATTTCTTATTAAACTTAGTCATTTCTTTTTGGTTTTATTAGTTTCTTAACAATTTTAATTTGTTAAAAAATGTTAACCATCTCAACTTCACACTTATGCAATTCATTACCTTTTGCAAAATCAATTTAAGTTGTCAAAATAAAAAAAAAGGGGAGATTGTTGGACTAGGTCGGTCAAACCCAGGTCAAAGGTCTCTTTTGATCTTGACAATGTAGATTAATAAGTTCTAACATCTTTTTTTAAGTGTTGATTTTGCAATTTTTAAGATAGGCTTGCATTGAAAGTTAGATGGAAGTCTCAATCTCAAACATTGTGTAAGGCATACCAATTTGCAATCAAAAACCTTAAAATCACGGCCATGACCTTGAAACAAGAATGGATGAACATGAACCAGACGAATTCACACCAATAAAGACACGATCTTCATACAGTCTATTTCGCGCTGATATTCATGTTTCCAATCATGACCATGGCTTTGTAGTTGTATGGAGGGAACTAAGTCCGCAACTAAAGCTTGCCAAGTGTCTAAGATAATTGTTTACATATCAAAATTCATGAAGGTGAAATAACTTTCAAGACCACCACGGCCTATTAAAGCATTTCTCCTTACTAAATAGAAGGATTCGAGATCATTATCATGTCCAAGAAGAATTTAAATAGCGAACATGACTTCTAGTTGGTTGGATGAATCCAATAGCTATTTTTCTTAAAACATGGACTAGTCGTTAGATACAATTGGGTTCTTCACTATGAATTCAGTCTTCCTAGTGTAAAATGGAAATTTGCAACCACAAAATGCCAATCATGACTATAAAATAAGTCTAACAGACAATTAATGCAAAATTTGCCTAGCTTACCTTAGAGATTTATTTAGACATAGTTTCTTTTGTAACATCTCTTTGGTGCTTATTGCCTATAAATACTCCACCAAACATATATTGTAACATCCTCAACTCAAATCATATACATTTTAAATTACGTAATATTTAAATATATGCATTTGATAAATAAGCATTAGGCATGTGAATTTGGAGAACACACGACAATGACACTTGCACTGTTGTAATTGGGATACTTG
>CATIWR010384209.1:0-20437 GCA_949677035.1 Omphalea diandra
TATTTATTTATCATATTTATTTTTCACACAATGTCTCTTGTTCACAACATAGTAATTATTTACAATGAAGTATACATGGTTAAACCAGTTGGAATACTAATAGACTGTATACTGGCCCAACCTCTTTTAGACTACTAGACAACAACCTAGAAATATAACTGGACACAGTCTTTAGTCTACTATTCCTGAAATAAAATTTCATGCAAAAGAGTGAGTTTGCATACTTAGTAAGTAAATGCATAACAATACTTCAATCTCAAATAACATATCAAACATTTAATTATTAATAACTCATCATCATATCCATATACGAATTAAATAGTCTTGACTCTTAAATGTCACATAGGCTGTCAAAGGTTATTGCCACACATGTTGTCATAAATTGCTGCCACATAGGCTATAGATATCATTGCCATAACGGTTTTCATTTTTAGTTGCCATATAGGCTATAAATATTGTTGCTATACAGGCTATAGATTTCATTGCCATATAGGCTATTGAATATTATTACCCCACATAAGCTATCAAATGTTATCGCCACACATGCTAATGTTATCGCCACACAGGCTATGAAATATTATCACCGCACAGGCTATCAAATATTATTGCCACACAGGCTATCAAATATTATCGTCACACAGGCTATCAAATGTTATTACCACACAGGTTGTTATAAATTATTGCCACATAGGCTATGAATAGTGTTACTTGCCAACCACATCAAGTATTAGTCTTTCAATCAATCAACTATAAATCCAACAAAATTCTAGTAATATAATGACTAATAACAACACCCATAACTTTGGAAGCTCATATCATCACATACTCCTATTATCGAGTCATAATTTATCAACATCTCATGAACATAAATAAATCAAGAGTATAACAATCTTTCATTTATGTATTCCTTAATATCATCATATTAAACAACATTTCATTTCATTGTGAAGAGAACCATAATCAAGCAGAGAAGACATTGGTTTAGACCATGAAGAAGTTGAGGCACTATTTCCAATCGTACTTTATTGATGTGGTTTCAAAGTTGGATCTAGTCAAGTACTTGCATGAGGTCCCTTCCTTGACTGAAAAGTTGGAAAAATGACTAATATTGTTGATAAAAATTGACATTAAGTACGTGACTAAGAAGGTGATCAAAGGGCAAGCATTCATAGAATATCTAGCATAATAGTCTCTTAAGAAAGAAGAATCTGGACTTTCCCAATTCTGAACAAAGGGTTAGGAGTAATTAAGCCTCAAGGTTGGAGGATGTACTTTAATAGAGTAATGAATAAAAAAGAAGTGGGTATGGGTGTAATTCTGGCATCATTAGAAAGAGAGCTTTTCCCTATGGCTGAGATGTTTGGCTTTAGGGTGACTAATGATATGGCCAAGTATGAAGCATGTGCACTTGGATTGGAGTCTCTGGTGCAGATGAGGGTCAGGATAGTTGAAGAATTTGAGGATTCATTATTGGTCATCTCTCAGATAACAAATGAATGAGAATTAAAAAAAAAAAATGATTAAGCCATATTTGGAACACTTAAAGAAGTTAACACAAAATTTTCAAAGAATCGTATTCCATTTGTCGTAAGAGGAAAATGCAATGGCTAATGCCTTAGCAATATTATTTTCTATTTGAGATGGGCTAAAGAAGGTGCCAATGAAACCCCGGCTCATACTCAGATCCACTACACCTTGCCACGGTAATAAGGAGGCGATGAAATGTTAATAGAAAATTGTCTATGGTACTATGATGTGCAAAGGTATTTAGAAAGTGGAGAGTACCTTGAAGAGGCTAAAAATAAAGATAAGGATCTTATTTAGAGACTTACATCACAGTTTATAGTTTATGGTAGCATGATATACAAGTGGATGATAGATGGGGTTCACTTGGGATGTTTGATAAAAGAAAAAGCAAGTAGGATAATAGAAAAGGTGCACGTAGGGGTGTGTGGTCCTCACATGAATGGGAAGGCTCTAATAATGAAGATATTGCGGATAGGTCTTTATTAGACTACTATAGAGGAGGATTGTATTCAAATGGTCTATAATTGTCACAGGTGTCAAATTCATGGTAACCTTAAGCATTTGCCACAAATGGAACTATAAAATCTAACTTCATCCTGGTCATTCACAGCTTAGGGCATTGATGTGATAAGGAAAATTAGACTAGCTTCTATAGGGGCATAAGTACATCATTGTGGCAATAAAATACTTTTTGAAATAGGTGAAAACTGAATCCTTCAATAAACTGGGGGTAAACAGATGCTCAATTTGTCAATATGGTGTGCCACACCATATTGTGACATATAACGAAGTGCATTTTCAAGTAAAGGTCTAGGTAGTTCTGGAGAAGTATGGAGTAATTCACCACAAGTCATCACCTTATAAACCATAGGCTAATGAGGCAGTTGAGTCCGCTAATAAAATCGTGAATAATATCCTTGCCAAAATGGCAGAGACTTATAAAGATTGGTCTAAGAAATTGCCTTTTGCATTATAGGGATATCAAACTATAACTAGAATGTTAATGGGAATGACATCGTACTCCTTAGTGAATAGGATGGAGGCAGTATTACTAATTGAAGTAGAGATAAAGTCCCTATGGGTATTGGTTGAGACAATAATTTCCATGTATCAATGGGTGAAAAGTAGATTAAAACAATTGGCCTTGCTAGATGAGAGTCCTTTAACACTAAATACCATGCAGCCAAGCCATAAAGTCAGCATCATCTTCAAGGTTAGAGTCTCTAGCAGGGAAAAAGTTTTAGATGTAGCAGTTCACCTATGTGGAACCCACCCTATCCAAGAAACACTGGGTTTTGCATCCCTACATAAAGGAAGGGAGGAAAGAAACCTCATTTTAGAAAGTACTAAATAGGCAATGAACCCTAGCTAGATCATAAAAAGTGCTAGATCAAAGAGTTAGGATGATCACACAGTCTCGTTAAGTCCTCATGGTAACTCTCGATAGTCTCCACCATGGGCAAGTCTAGCAAATGTTAGAAGGATCAATGTGGGACATTCACTCAGTCCACTCAATTTTGCTGGTAGCAAGTTATGATAAACGGCTGTTTAGATGACGTTATGGGTAGTAGAGCATCACATTCATAGTGGGAACAACCAACAAAACCAATCTCTCTAACAATCATACTTAAAGAAAAGAAAAATAAAGGAAAAAAGAAAAAAGAGAAGAAAAATATAATAATAAAAAAAAAATAAGAAAAATTAATAAATAAAAATTAATAAAAAATGAATAAAGGCTCATAAAGTTAAAAACCCAAAAAGGGGTTTAAGAAAAGTTAAGGTAAAATAAAGAATAAAAATAAAATATATGCATAAAAGGTTGCAAGCAAGGCTCATACCTGAAGTAGCCACGGACTCCCAGAGAAAGAGTTATTGATGCCAAGGAACACCTTGTCCAAGCGCACTATGGTCTTGCCTAGAATTGTCCAGATGGGAGTTTTTCCGAGTTTAGGCTTTTCAAGAAGAGGCAAAATCTATAAATCTATCTCTTTGTCATCTTTCTATAGTAGGAACTTCTCAATCAAAACTAACATTACAATACGGGCCTGTGCCTCATGGACAACCTTTAGTAGCATAATGAGAGAGAAATGGAGACATGAGAATCTTCTCCTCACCTCAAGTATACCTAGGTAGCTCATCATATCGCAGATCGAATAATTTTGTCATCTTTTGAACGTATGGATAACCTAGATATGGCAAAGCCATCTGCTCTACAGCCATGACATGACATTCTAGAATGGTGTTAAATTATTCTAGCAAGGGTAGATCTTATTATTCCCAAAATGAAAATAATGGGTAGTAGGATCCCATAAATTACAAGTCGCTTGAAGAAAGTCTAAGTCAAGTCAAATAGATAAGAGGCAATGAAGAGTCTCTAGGCTCGCCTATGGTAGATCGAATTAGCTTTGGTGTGGAAGAGACCTCAAAAATGCCTTAAGCATGGTTAGAAAGGTGAAAATGGTAGATTTGAGGGTGGAATCATTGATGGGTATTTATTAAAAAAAAAAAAAAAAAAGGTGCTTAATACTTAATAGTTGTAAATGGTACTGTAAAGTTGTATAAACTGTTCAAGTTGTCTGTACAGACAACTATTAGTCTGTATAGATAAATTGGTAGTATAAACCATTTTTCTTATAGAATTTTGGGTAGGGCCTCTCTTGCATTTTGGGCATATTGGTTGCTTCGCATATATTTCAAAAAGCATTTATATATGTAAATAGACAAAAACACTATGACTAAGCATTTATAGTACAAGTTTAAGAGCAAGAATCAAAATTATGCATTTATGTTGAAATTTCAGTCTTAGAAAAAATGGAGGCAGAGTCACCTTAAATGCATCCTAAGGATTATAAGTGTTCCAACAAACATCCAAAAGATTAGGGCATCCAAAATGGCCCAAAAATCTTTCCTACAATGCTAAAAATGTTAATAATACCCAGTAGATGTGCAGAAAACAAAAAAAAAAGTCCTTAAGTCTAAAACAAATGTCAGGTGACTCATTCTTCCTCACTCCTGGACATGGTCTTATCTCAGTCTCCCTCCTCCTCTGAAGCAATGTACTCATTGGAATCTAAAGGCGCCAATGGTGTCATCCTCTTAATCTCGGCCTCAACAGCTGCTAATGACTGATCGACATCTCATAACTCCCCAGTCAAATATTGCGCCATTTCTTGCAAAGAACACGAGGATTATGATGAATAGGACACTAAATACACAAGCAAAACCATTGATATGCATAGATAATATGCATTTATTATTATTATCACTAACCTAGACTATCTGAATCTGCTATATCACCATCCTTTTTAGTGCAGTGATCAAGTCTATCATGGCCTCGACCTAGATGCAGGGATCTACCAAAAGGGAAATTCTTTCAACAATAAACATCCAAATGACAATAAATTACATTAAAGTATAAGAGAAAGATACTTACATGCATGGTATCAGTTGGCTCGAAAATACATACTGATCAGGTGATCTCTAGAGCCATCATTAACCTAGACAAAGATGTCATATAAGACTCGACCATACTATCGATGAAGGGTTCAAGCTTGCCCACTATTATAGGCTCAAATCCCTGGGAAGCAAAAGTAAAAGCCCTTTTGCTATCCCAAACAGCAGGAGTAGGCTCCGAAGGGCTCTACTTAGAATACACCATAATCTCATGGGCCATTCGACTCAAGATAGTCCCCTCATGCACCCTATGTCGGAGAACATCTTGATTACTACCTCAAACATAGGAAAAGTCTCGATCAGTACTCTAACCATCAAGTCCCTTAGGGGATGTTACTCGTCACTAGCTGGTCCCCCGACATGAATCAAAAGGCCACTTGGATCTTTTCCTCCTCTTTCATGTATGTTATTAAAACATGTCTAATAGTAGACTCCTTAGTACGGGATAAGCATCCAAGCTATCACTCTATAGTAAGACTCACTCTCTAAGGCGCCACTCCCGTAAAAAGGGACTTGCCAATAGACATCATCTGTAGGAGAGAGCTTCTACCTTTGCCACCTCTGGCTGCTAAGTATTTATTATGAATACTAAGGGAAGAATGTCTGGAGAACATATAACCCTAAGGCATTATACTCACTTCTCTACTTTGAATGGTGTTTTAAATGATAACAAAACTATGGTTTTGAAGGATAACAAAATTATAACAAAACCAAGAGAAGTTCTAATGTTTGTACTTTAGTGTTTATTTGATGTTTTGAATAGACCCAACAAATGTTAAAATGGGAGATTGTTCTTAATAGTATGGGAGAATGTTTATAGAACATATGAACCTAAGACCTAACAAATCTTAAAAGGCCAAAAAAAGTTCAATGGGAATTATGCAAATTCAACATGCATTGAACATCTCCCAACTGGAGTTGGACCATTTAATGGTCATTAAAGGATGAGCAATGGACATTGATTGGATGTTGCTCTTTTGCCAAAGTCTTATAGACCTTACAATGAGCATTGTCCCTTTGCAACAGGTGTTAGAGAAGTATTCCAGGTTAAGTTGTGTTGGACCTCCGCCACGGGCATTGAAGTTTCATAACGGGCATTGATCTAAGCTAGCAACAAGCATTGCAGATTCACAATAAGTAAGAGAATAGTGTCCAAGCCTAAGCTAAAGCTTTTAGAACTTAAAATGGGCACTAGCCCTTCTCAACAAGCATTGTAGGAGTTTCCAACGGGCATTGTGAATTGCTCAATGAGCATGGAAAGCAATTATGAAAAGTTTGAAAAATAGAGTACAAAGTTAAAGCTTTTTGGAAATGAACAATGGGCACTATTATCCCTTCAACAAGCATTATAGTCAAAGCCAATAGCTATTAAAAGACATTCAACATGTATTAAAAGTAACCATTACAAGTTCAATAGGTGTTGATAAGGAACAATGGGTGTTGTCATCTCTAACAGTTAGTTTTATAGAAATACTATCAAACACAACATCAATTATTCCAATCGCTAGTTTCAAAGCTTGGCTATATAAGGAGCATTTTTAAGTTTTAAAATAGAGAAAAGGTTAAAAATCACTGTGAATATCTTTGTAACTCCTTATAATTATTTGTACAAACCTTTTGGGATATTGCTTTGTATTTGGGTAGAATGAGTTTATTTTTGTTACTCTTTTCATAGTAGGTTTTCTTGAACACTAATTGTATACTACTTTCTTTTACAAGATAATGATGCTTGTTCCAAAGTGATGGTGTTTAGGCAACCACACCTAATCTCAAGCGATGACTCGCAGTGGCGAATGAAGCTCTACTTAGTAAATCGGGGATAGTAGTCCTTCATGTCAGTAGGAATTGCTACCCTATAGTAAGCCTAACTCCACCACTTAAACCTATCAAAAGAGTATAAGATTAGTCCAAAGAAAATTAAAAAGTAAATGAGCAAACAAAATAAAGGAATTCAAGAGATTACTTATGGTGAGCATAAGCCAAATGACTCCCTCCTATGTAGGATTGGCCCCTACTAGACTAGTCCAGAAAGCGATACAAATACACCAACGTCGTAGATCCCTAGTCAAAATGATGCATAAGTAGCAGGTCCTCCATTGATAGGAGCAAGTAGATCTCTACCACATCTGACAGGTTCATAAAAAGCATCCCTGATAGACTATAGAGAAAAAAGCAGCAGGCTAGCTAGTCTACCATCTGAGGCGGGCAATCATCTGTAATGGTCAAAACAAATGCCTTTACACTATACCACTCAAACATGAGGCTCCCCTTAGTTAGCGAATATACACAAGTAGTCAAAAGACTTTTACAGTGAAGCACCATGCAAGTTAGAATGAAAAAGGGATCCTGAAGAAGTTGTTCTAAATCATCAGGAGTGATCGTCATCTCCTTTATCAATAACAAATGGAACATATAGGTGATGTCCATCCACCACTCTGCCAGCACCTGAGTCAAGGTAGATTCCCCTCATGGGACCCTATCTAATAAAGTCCTTAAAAATGGTATCAACCCATCTCCTCCAAGAGAGAATAACTCAAGGGTACAACTACCTAAACCAAGCCCCAGCTAGGTTGACTACTTTGCCTCCCTTGTTGAATGAGACATCACCCTATAAAGAATAAGCAAGAATAAATAACAAAAAAATAGACATTAAATCCCCACATAATAAAAAGGGAAGCAAAGCAAGCAAAGGAGAAATTAAAGCAATCAAAAAATCATAGACAAATGCATAAATCAAGATTGATCAAGTCTCTGATCTTAAGTATGTAAAATATATAACTTTTTGAATAATAGAAATAATGTCCTACACTTTGCAAGTGTTACTATAAGGAAAATTCGAAAGGCTGGGAATAATTAATCACAGCCACGACGAGCACTATTTGCAAAATTTTTATGAAAATTATAAAAATTAATGTTTCCAAAAATTATGTAGAAATCCTAGGTCTGCTCCAGCAATAACGCACAAATTCTCCAAAGCTAGTGTGAGCATCAGATTTTGGACCTTTGGATACAAAACCTAATGATGAAAATCACTTAACCAAATCCCTAGATTGCAAAGGAGAATTGCTCAAAGTAAGGTATGAAAAGCCTAAGAAACATTGGAGAAGTTCAAAACCAAGCCCAAGTCTTGCGAAAGGCTGACAGCCAATCTTGATGGCCAGTATAACCTATACATCAAGGTTGTACAGTCCTTAATTCAAGGTTGTACAACCTTCCCTAGGGTTGTACAGCCTTGTTAAAACTCTAACTCATGGAATTTTTTGGAAGTGGTCTCCCCATTAAACCCCAAGGCTTTATAGCCCTAATAAATGGATGTACAACCAATTCTTAATTGTACAGTCTGCGTGCAAAACCTAATTCTAGTACAACACTGCTCTTCTATATGATTAGATACATCCATAGTGCATCCAGGCTTATTTTTAGCATTGTGCACCCACCCAAAACCTATAAATACCCCTCATTTTGAAAAGAGAAGGGGTTTGTAGAAAATCCAAATGAAACTCTGTCAAAATTTCCCCTTAAACACACCTCTTGACATAGAAATCCTAAACCCTAACCTTACCTCACCCATTCCAAGGTATAACCAAGGCTTTACTTTCCTATTTGTGCATTTTCCTAGCATCTTTGAAGGATATTGGACTAATTTTTGTACTTCTATGGATAAAGACATCACTAGAATACACCTAAAAATGCCTCTCCCCCCTTTTTTCCTTCCCTTTATTTTCTTTTATTTTGGAAACCCAAAAAAATAGGGTTGTACAGCCTTGTTGGTAAGTTGTACAGCCTTGTTCCTAGGTTGTACAACCCTTATCTATGGTTATACAGCCTAACTTGACTGGTAGACAAATTTTTCCAGACTTTCTCTTTTCTTTTCATTTTGAATTTCTTTCTTTTTAAGGATTCTCTTGATGGTGCCTTATGACTCTAGTAGCATAATAAGGTGAGGTTTGATAACCTAGGACCCTTATTCACTTAAAAAAAATAAGGTCTAATTTGTTTCATAAATGATTTCATTGCCTTTTAATAAAGATGTTTTTTTATGTTTTTTTATGTTTGTCTTTTAATAAAGGTTAAGTTTTCTTTCTATTTTTACCATCTTAAGGTGATGATCAAGAAAGGAACCCAAGTTTCCCTTGACCTTGATATCCCTATTCGAGTTAGAGGTCATGAATAGAAATGTGAATAGTGTTATCTAGTTCTTTGATGCCTTGATTGGATGTTATGTGTTTTCTATCTTATTTAAAGTTCTAAGTTCTATTTATGGTTCTGCTTTTGACATCTTGAGGTAATGATCAAGAGAGAAACTCAAGTTTCCCTTGACCTTGATATCCCTCTTTGAGTTAAAGTTCATGAATAGTCATGTCAATAGTGTTTTCTAGTTCTTTATATCCCTTGGATTGTTGTGGGCATTCTAATTATTCCTATGTAAGGTTATGTACTAGATGTCTTAGCTCTTTATGAGCAAGATGAAAGATAGTTTAATGACATAAAGACTTCATATAAGTGAATCTTAACCTTAAAGTTATCCAATGCCTTCCAAATGCATAGCATGGTATGTGTGTGTTCATTCCTTTTCTTTCATTTATGATTTGTGTATTTGTACATGTGTGTTGCAAGATGTGCATTTTAGTTTGTGGTGATAAAATGTGACTATTATGGACTTAGATACATATTTAGGCACCTTAGTTATGGAGTTATGGTATGGTGATCACTATAAAACTTGTTTCCTTATCTTATTCACTTTAAGATTCTTTTTTGCTTGTTTGTCTTCTTGTTACTTTATTGCTAACTCATTTCTTCTTGTTGTGTGTATGCATGATTATCAGGGATTAAACCATGAACTTGGTCTCAACCATTTCTCCTCTTGAATATTATATGTGTGGATGGATGTTTATGCATGTTTACCCCATACCGTGATGCATGACCCCCCTTCCCATTATGGATTGTTATGTGTGAGAATGAGTGGATGATGGATGCATGAAATCCTCATGTTATAATGCATGATCCCCTCCACCATTGATTAATGATTTGATTTATTAATTGAACCGTGCTTAGATGTATGATTAGAGGCATTAATTAAACAAATCAATAACTCGATCAAAGAACTAAAAGTGAACTAAATATACGAGAAGGGGAGATTCCAATATTCGGGCAATTTGGGGGTGCCTAACCCTTTCCCAAGTCGTACCTAATTTCCAAACCCGATATCTGCCAAGGTGAAGATGAAATAAGTCTTCTAATTGACTTAGAATAGGTTTAGATTTTTCCTTCCCTAGATTTTTGTCCCAACCAAAGTCGAGTGACAACTCCACATTACATTTATGGATGATACCAATGTGTTGTCCTGCCTTGGTCTTCCATTGACCACTACTTTGGAAAAAGAGCTTCTTTCTAATGTAAAGCCTGAAAGATCCCCCATCGAACCAAATCGTGTGCCATGACTAGGGTTTATTACCAACGTATGATCCCTCGTCCTTTCAATCCCTTGATGATCGATAAAAGGTAGGAGTCACAAGCAAGATTTCATTTGTTTGAGCACAACCACGAAAGTCAAAGTGCTCACAGCTAGCATTATTTGGCTTGAAATTAATGAGAAAGTTTGTGAAAAATAAAACTAAATGATAAATTTGTTAGTTATGTGCCCTAGGTCATTTCTTGTAATGGATATTTTTCTTAATAATATCATGGTTGTATTTTATTAAATCTCTTTTATTTATGACTAAATGATAAATTCCATAAATAGTAAATTCTGTCTAATATCATCAAGTATGTGACTTAATAGTAAAACCTTTAGTTGTAAATAATTCTATTCTAAATTATCCCTAATCAATCATTATTATTGGGATAATAATGAATGAAGACTAGTATGTGTTTTGATTGATGACTATGTTTTATTGGTCATAATATGGGATAATAAGTCAAACACATAGATATATATTTAAGAAACATTATATTAGACTGACCTGCTATGAGAACATTAAATGGATTAATAGTCATAAGTGATTCTCATATGGAATAGTATTAACTTAATACTCTTACCTGAAAATTACCATAGATTCCAATATGATGAACTTCATTTTTTTGATATGGTCTAATATTATCTTTAACAAGATGATTATACAAATTAATATTGGACAGAAAGTAAATCATGTAGAGGAATATGAGTGATTGAAAATGAATTTGTCTCTCATATATTTATGAGGAATATATTTTTGGGTCATTTGATAAGTTATACTAAAGAAATTACATGGCTATGCAAAAATAAATTGATAAAGGTTATCAATGTCATTTTACATCAGTCTACTTGGAGATCAAGAAAGAATCACATTGTATAAGGATGTCATGATCCATGCTCTTATTCAATTGAGAAATAATGTGACAAAAGGATTATAATACTATTTGTAAAATAGGTTAGGTCAAATTATTGACCTTCATATAATTTAGATAGTGATAGTGTCTTACTAGATATCACTTATGACTTATGGATCAAAAATAAGTTTTAGGTCACTACTAACATTATGTGAATCTACAGAGTTGCACACTTAGAATAGGCTCAAAAAGTAGTGGTATTTTATGCTTACTCTCTCTCTCTCTCTCGTTATATATATATAGTAAGATAATTAAAGATGTTATCTTGATATTTAGATATCCTTTTCATTTTAAAAGTTAAAATAAAATACGATATTATTTTATCAATATCTTTTAAGATACTGAGTTCGCATAAATAACATAATGGTTAAGATATATATTTATGTTTAGAGTTTTTTGAGTGCAAGTGAGAACATTCACATTATTTTTCAGAAAAATTTTAGAGAGAGAAAAACTCTAGTACTATTGCACTAATCATTTTTGGAGTGTCTATTCATGTGGATACCTATAAAGGACATTCATTATATTGGTAGTGTCTAAATTCAATGATCTACACCCCAAGCTCGAGGTTAGATGTTACGGTGTAAACCCCCTCTCTACCTTCTATCATCTTACCTCTTTTGTTCGAATTGGTAAGGTTTTTCACATCCCTCTTCTTGATTGGACCGAATTGCATGGATCTTTGATAGGCTTTGTGTGTTAATATTTTTATTTTTTTGTTATGTTTATTCTACAAAATCCAATAAAATTAATCTTAGGACATGCAAATCGAAACAACAAGTAAATTGGAAAAAAGCAAAATAAAATTTTCAAAGAATTCAAGGGTAAGTGTCTATAACTAGTTGTAAATATTTTTTGAGGCTAATCTAGTGTTCACTTACAAAAACCATTTGGGGAACGTGCCAAGAAAGTACAATGATGAAAGCAAAAAAAAATAAAATAAAATTCAAAAAATAAAAAAGAAATAAGGATGAATGACCTACCACCACTAAAGCTGAGCCCGCTAGGTGATAGTATAGGTCGTACACTATAGGAGGCTCCTGGCACACCTTGAACCCCTTTGGCTCAATTTTGGCTAGAACCCGTGCCAAGGGAAAGAGTCCAACAAACCCCTAACAACTTCATATGCTTGAAAGTGTCATACATAGTCGTGTTGCCCACAGGAAAGTCAATGATAGCATCAAACATAAAAGAGTTGAAAATCGACAATGGCAGAAAAATTTGAAAAGCAGAGGAAACCTAGAAAGGGCTCTAAGTCTAAAGAATTTTAGAGAGAGAAAGGGTATAGAGAAGATGAGAAGTGCATAAATGAACTCTAAGGCCGACTACAGCCCTTATATAGAGGGGGTCTTAAGTACAGATATCCCTTGTTTGTATAAACAACTAATGCCTCTCCATTTAGCATAATTTGTTATTGCCCCACTTTTACGAATAAAGCCCCATCAAGTTAGTTATACAAACAAGCCTTTTGTTTGTACAGCCCACTAAAATCCAGTGTAAGGAAAGAAGGGAAAAAAGCAATCCTTTAAATGTTAAATTACCAAGTTACCCCTAATACCACCAAGGCTTAGACAAGCCAGTCCAACCTTACAATTCATTTGCCAAATTATTAGAATAGCCTTTAACAGCAAGTTTAACTCTCTCAAAAGTATGAAAGGAACTTTCAAAGTAAAATTCACACTCTAAAAACTATTTCAATTAAAAACACATGCTCCATAGGAATACTTTATGATTTTGAGACCTTCATTATTCTTACCAGAATGCATTTCCAAAATAATAAGAAGGGTTGTAAGAACAAAAATTTATCCTTGAAAAGACAAGAAGGTTACAATGATACAAGATGACACCTTAGTATGTAACACAGGATGATCCTTAGGGGGCATCTTTGAGCTAGAACCACCAGCCATAAGAGCTAGAATATTTATAATAGATTTAAAAACATTAGTAGTTATAAGAAGGTTGCTACAAACACATAAAATGCATTGGTATCTATTAGAAAGATGTTAGAACAAACCTAGTACCTACTAGAGAGCTAATATGACACCTATCACCTACTTGAGAGCTATTAAAAATGCACTGAACACATGGAACAAACCTAATACCTATTAGAGAGTTGTTAGGATACCTAGGACCTACTTGAAAGTTGCTAAAAGCATATAGAATACACCAGTATCTGTTAGAGAGCTATGAGAATAAGCTTTAGTACTTGTTCAAGGAGTTGTTAAAGAATTGTATCCTTTGGTATCCTTTCTAATGTTTACATTTTTGCAATGTTTTGTTGAGTCTTATTCATATGGTCATTTCTCAAATAACATTTTCCATACCCCACAAAGGAGGGGGAAGCTATGAGCATCAAGTTCTAAGCCTTAAATGCAAGCTCAATGATGAAAACTAATGAAAATACTTCCTAGAATGTAAAGGGAATTATGAGAGAGAGAGAGAAGAACAAAGGCTTTAGAAAACCTTAGATCAAGTCATAAATTGAACCCATGTACATAAGGCTTAAAAGCCCAACCCTACTGGCCATGTGGGTTGCACAGCCATCTTAGTTGGTTGTACAGCTAACTAGTTGGTTGTACAACCAACTACCAAACCCTAAGCAATAGAACATTATAGAATTCCCTCCCTTGAAAGCTAAATAGTTGTATAACCAACTTGAGGGTTATACAGACCACTTGAAAACCCTAATTTTATAACCTTCATGGCCTTTGTCTATTATGGGTCATGAATGTTATGCAACTAGAGCCATCCCAGCTCTGGCGCACCTCTCTCCATCTATAAATACCCAACCATCAAAAAGAGATGAGAGGCTTGGAAACCCCAGCGTTACTCTGCTAAATTGTGACTCAAAAATCATAATCCCATAGAAAATAAAACACCTATCTCACAAAAACAAAGATCTAAGGTAGAATAAGGCTTTTGCAATTTATTCATATGCATTCCCATGGCATTTTAGAGGATAAATTCACAACTAAATGCCTTTGAGGGCAAACGGAACAACTAAAAGCATCTTGGTGCCCCATCCCCCTTTTTTTCTTCTCCTCTTTCTTTTTTTTTTCTTTTTCATTTTTGAAAACCTAGTCTAAGTCGGTTATATAGACCTTTTACGGTCTATATAAAACCTCTAAAAGAGTGTATAAACAACTAAGTGGTCTATATAACCCTTTTTGACTGACAACAGGTTGTAAATTTCCCTTCTTACTTCATTTGGGTTCCTTTTACTTTTGTGCCTCTTTTTGGTGTTTTGGGAGCTCCAATGGCAGAATAAGGGTAGGATTTTCATAACCTTATGCCCTTATTCATTCAAATAATAGGGGTAAGGACCAAGCTTGAGTTATGCATTGTGATTTTCAAGCCCCAAATTTTCTTTCTCCTCCTTATTTTGCATGTAAAGATGTGATTAATTTTTTATTTTAATGCCATTTTGACCATCTTCCTCATTCTTATGACCTTGAGAGTTTCATTTTGAAACCATCATTTTGATTATGGTTATGTTATGAGCACTATCACCATGGAAAAGAGTGGTTAGCTTTCTAATTAACCTATTACATTTACTTTATTTTAGGTGGTTACATGATTAAAGTGAGAAGAGAAAGTTTCACACTTAGTAACCCTCTCATTAGATTATTACATGGTTGTGTCCTTTGTATATTTTAGCCATGAGATGATTTCCTTTTGATGGACATCCTAGCCTCCTTTAATGTTAGTAATGTTATAAATGCTTAGCTCTTTTAGAGCAAATGTGAAGGAGGGTTCAACAATCCTAGGAATCCATTTGCTAAAGATTTTGGCCTAGGCCTTTAAGATCCTCCAATTTGCATTTGCATTACATGCTTATAATTTTTCATGCCTCATGGTTTTTATGTTTATGCTTTATTTATTACCATGGCTATCATGTGACTTAGGATGATTGATTGAGAACTTAGAGACATACTTAGTTCCCTTGACTTTGAGATATGATGAGGCTTTTACTTACATGAATCTTATTTTACTTATGTTGATTATGTTATCCTTATAATGGTAACTAACATGTGCATTCTGTTATACAGGTGATCATTATGAGCACATGGCGCCCATAGTTATGCACTTATGTGGTTGATTGACATACATGACCCCCTTTTAACATGATGCATGGTCCCTCTTGCCTTTGAGATTGACTATATTATTTTGACGTTATTGACATGTATCGCTTTCTTTATCACATGTGGCATGAGTCCCATCCCCTTTGAGATTAGTTATGATGATGCTCTAATATGGTTGGTTGGTTGGGCTAGAAACATGCTTAGGGGCTTTAATTAGACTTATTAATAACAAGGTTAAAATGGTAAAAAGTGAATCAAAGATGCACGAAGGCCGAATCTTAATATACAAGCTGTTTAGGGGTGTAGAGCCTCTTACCCAACCATACCCAATTTTCAAACTCAATCTCTTATAGGGTAAGGATGAATTGGGGCTTCTAATTGACATAGTTAAATTCAAATTTTGCCTTAGCTGAATTATTGTCCTAACCAAAATCGGATGGTGACTCCACAATCCATTAAGGATAGTACCAATGTATTGTCTCATCTTGGTCTCTCGTTAACCAGTAATATTGGAAAAAAGCTTCAAACTTTGTGTAAGCCTAAAGGATCTCCCTGTTAATTCAAATGTGTGTCATGCCTTAAGGTTATTACCAATGTTTGACCATCGGCCTCTTGATCCCCCATTAATCGATAAAAGGTAGGAGTTGTAAGCAAAATTTCACTCATTCAAGTGTAACCCTAAAATTTAATGGCACCCACACACTTCATATATTGTTTAATATGACTAATAATGGGCATGGATAGTAGTTTAGGCTCCTTAATTTAACTTTGAATATAGTAACATGCATTAGACATCATGTGCAAAATGGGGTAGATTCTTAAACCATTAAGATGAGGAAGTATGTCTTAACTTTAGCTACTTAGCCTTTGTAGTTTTAAAGGTTATTTAGATTCCATTTTGCTAATGATTTGAAGACTAATGTGTGCTTTTTTTTACAAGTTAGAAAGTAAATTTAATAGATATTCTAATGATCTTTTGAATGTTTGCATTATAACCCCCATTTATGCTTATATATGTACCTCACTCTCAATGGTGAATGCATGTAATACTTGAATGTTGTAGATGACATGAAACACGCTAGATAAATGCTTTAAAGCCACCCAACACAGATTAATTAAAATAATAAGGCTAAAATTGTAATTGAGAACTAAAGATACTCGAATGTCATATCCCAAAGTTCGAGCGATTTAGGGATGCTTAACCTTTTCCTCACGTCATACCTAATTCTGAACTCGATCTCTAATGGGGTAAAGACGAATTAAGCCTTTTAGATTAACCTATTGAGCACAAAATTCTTCCTGCCTAGAATTTTGTCTCAACCAAAGTTAGGTGGTGACGCCATTCGAGTTTAGGGGTGGTACCAATGTATTGTCTCATCTTGGCCCTCCTTTGGCCACTTGATTTCCATTAAGGGTTTTTATTCATTTAAAGTCAATCCCTTGATAATCCAAACTCGAGCCATAGAATGGGGTTGTACCAATGTACAACCTCCATCCTCTCGATCCTATTGGTCAATAAAAGGTTAAGAATTGCAAGCAAATTTTCACTCATTTGAGCGCAGCCGCGAATTTGAGGTGCTCACACATTTATATTTTTTTAATTAGATAATTTTATATGTTAAACTAATTTAAATTTCAATCGTCTATTGTTAAATAATTAGTTTAATAAATGACAATTAATAGTCTTAAATAAACTCTAAATTTGATGGGATGATTATTATAAACTTATGATGTTTGACATATTTAATTAAGTCATTATTCACATTTTAAAATTATATTATAAACTCACTCATGATTATTCTATTACATTAATAAGTCCGGTTAAAAAAAATACTTTTATCATTGATCAATCAAATAAAAATAAAAAAATAAAGGAAATATTTTTCATAATACTAAAAATAAAATATTTTTCATAATATTAAAAATAACCTTAATTCATTGTCATCACCAATTTTCTGTTTATTTCTTTTTCAAATCTCAAATCTAAAAATCTTACCTATTTCTTTTAGAAAGACGAACGTAAAAATCCCATCCTCAAACCCCAAATGGTCATCTTCACTCCTAGTCTCCCGATTTTTAACTTATTGCTCTGGCAAACTGAATCGATTCTTTCCCGATAAACTGTCTCCAAGTCTTTGCCTCACGCACTCAAGACCTGAATGAAACTTAGCCTCTAATGCAGAGTGAATTCGTCAACCATAGGAATTTGCTAACTCTTAAACTCAGAACTCGAGGAGATTGGCATAAGATAACAGAAATCTCCTTATCGAAGTCTTAGGTACTGTATAAATTTGGGCACTATTCACCATTTTCAAAGTTTGAGGAATCCCTCGTCCTGGCAGCCAAGTGAAAGAGTTTCCATGGGTTTAGTCCTAAATCGTGCAAAGGTGAATGATTGGAGGCTCGCCTCTTTCCGAAGTCGTCAGCGTTGAAGATGCAGATGGTGGAAGCTCACATTGTTGTGGGCCTACACCGTGTTTAGGTGGACGAAGAGATCAGCGTCGAAGATGCAGATGGAGCCATCGGCGAAGGCGGATAACAGGTCTCGTGGGAAAAAGAGAGACGGAGTGAAGGAGAGGGAGGTGATGGTGGCTATCATTAATGAGGAGGTGGGGCCTACCTCGCCGATTGAAAGCAATGCTTGGGTGGTGCCAACTACGGACGCAGTGATGAAGATGCTCTGCCAACATACAGAGCTGAATTTCTCACTCTTGGGGGAGATGAAGAGGTAGTTTAACTCCAGCAATAATGGGTTTGTGATATTGGCAAAGAATAAAGATTCAAAGTTGATTAGTTGGTGATGCTTGAATGATATATATTGTGTCGTGCATTTGAAAACAAAGAAAGGTTTTGGCTGTGAGGTCATGGAAGGAGCACATCCTTGTTCTGGTTGAGGTATTAAGAAAGGTTTTTTAATTTAGACAGGTTTTTTAATTTAGACTCTGAAATCGATTATGTGTTGAAATAAAATGGTTGTTGAAATAGGTTGCTAAAATGAAAAGAGAAAAAGAGAAGTCTTGTAAAGTAGTTGTTGAAATAAAAACAGAGAAAAGAGAGATTATTACATAAATTTAACACAAAATTAATGACATGGTTTATTAGTGTAATTGAAAAATAGTAAGGAAATTTATAGTATAATTTTAAAAAATAAAAAATAATTTAATTAAATATATCAAACGTTAAGAATTTAGAGTAAGTATATTAAATTTGAAACATGACAAATTTTTCTTTCAAATAAATTTTGAGATTTAAGCTCCGTTTGTTTTTTAAAAAATATTTTGTATTTTTTATTTGTTGCATCCAAATAAATTGATTAATAAAAAAAATTTTTTTTTGATCAAAATAAAAACTAAATCATTTTTTAGGAAAATGATTTTTTATTTTGAAAACGATAAATCATTTTTCATATTTTGACAAATTTATCCAAATAAAAAATAAAATCATAAAAACATATATATTTATTATTATTAATTATTTTTTACTATTGATACCTATTATTGGTTATTATTGGTTGATGATAATCGCTGAATGTGGTGAGACTTATAATAATTGTATTTTTTAATGTATTCTTTATATTAAATAATAAATAATATAAATATAAAATATTTATAGTCTAAGTTTTGTTATAATTCTATAAATAAAAAAATTTACTTTTTGTAATGTCTTTCAAATATTAAAAAATATATTGTTTAGAAAATATTTTTCTTAAAAAAAACTCTTTAAAATAATCAGCGCCTTTTTATTAAAAAAATATTTTTTATTATATAAATAATACTTTTTTTAAAAAGAGAAAAGTACAAAATTATACTATGTGATTTTTTTTAAGCAATTTATTGATTAACAAAATTATATAACGTGGTATAATATTATTTGCAAAGTGATACTATATCTATATATTATTTCAACTGCAAAATGGTACTAGATCTATATATTATTTCAATTAATTATGTATCTAAAATTTAAATATAAAATTTTTTTATGTTAAATTATTCAATTTTATTTACTTTTTATTTAAATAATAAATAAAATTTGTTTAAATATATAGAAAGCAAGAAAAATAAATAAATTTTATATTTAAAGTAAAAAAATTGTATATCAAACCTGATATTAAATTAGATGGATATATTGATAGTATTTTGTAAATGTATGTTATATAATATATTAAAGTTTTATTAATAAAAACTATATAATCATATTTATTAACAAATCAAAATCACATGGTGCGTACTTTTCCCCCTCTAAAGCAAAGAGCATATCTCACCAATACCGAAATTGCCATTTCTTTTTTTATATTTTGGACAACAGCTAGGCATGAAACTGATGGAACCCATCTTTCCTCATCGTCATCGCATAATAAAAGTTGTTAATAATTCAAATAACCGACAGGTAGGCCCCCTCGCCTATCGTAACGACCCACTATCATGATTAACATCAAAAGGATAACGACACACAAGAATGTGAGTTCCTTTCGTTTTTTTATTTTTTTATTAGACACCCATGTGGGAGCCCCATTATCGTTTGACCTTTTCATGAGGAAGCAGCCATCCATAAAGACACACCCCCTGTTCCAATCAAAAGTTATATATATATATATATATATATATATATATATATATATATATATATATAACTTTTTCTTATATACAATAATAGTAAGTTACATTAAAATTTATATTATATTAAAATTGTATATATTAATTGATCTGTAAAATAATTTTTTATTAAAAAATTTATAAAATCTATATTATAATTTTAATATAAAATCTTTATTATATTAAATATTGTACATTAATTAATTATAAAATAATTTATAATTTACCTGAAAAGATAATATGGTATTAAAATTTTTTATTTTGTTTAATTTTAATTGATTTAAATTTATAAAGATGATTTATTATTTTAAAATTAATATTTTAAAAATAGTATATAAATTTTAAAAATTAATAAAATAAAATAATTATTTAATGCATGATAAAAAATTATATATATATATATATATATATATA
>CATIWR010384220.1:0-10402 GCA_949677035.1 Omphalea diandra
GCTTGTTTATTGACGTGATTAAAATGGTGTGTTTGGATTGTGGGATGCATACTGTCCCACTGCCTAAATCCTTTTTGTTCAAGTTCAAAAAAGGCTGCAACTGTTTCTAATCTAAATTCATATCATAATGCAACTTTTATCTTCTTTAGAACCAACCCAAGTTCTTTTTTTTTTTTTTTTCGTTGATTGACTCTTGTCTTGACAGTGAATTATGCTCAAATTGTGGCAATCCTTAGTGATTAATCCCAATAAATTATAGTAATGAAATCTATAATATTGCATGGTAAATTAGTGCCAATTCTATGTACAATCCAAATTATCTATGTTTTGCTTGTCGCCCTATTTTTTCCTCTAAGTTAACCTATCAATTTTTAATTCATTAGAGGTGATAAACGGATCGAATAGATTTAAATAGAGTTGAATTGAGATATTTTGAATTATATTTTTCTAAATAGATTTGAATTGAGTTACTCTAAATTATAAGTAGATCAATTAGATCGAATCATTTATAATTTTGATTTTTAAAAATATTATTTAAATATTTAAATAAATTTTAAATATTTTTAATAATTTAATCAAAGTCACTCATTTTAATTTTTGAGTTGAGTTAAAGTTAGTCAATTCAAGTTCACCTACATTTTGAATTTGACCCACAAATTTTTAAAGGAAATCGATTTTAATTTTTTTTTTTTGAGTGCATTTCAATAGAATTTTGGGATCATATTATCACCTCAACCTCGTTCTAATCAATCAATTCAAACATTTGTTATTTATTGTTTGTTAAGTATTTGTTTGAGATAGTTGATAAATATAGCTAATTAATTTGATATTAAATAATTAATAAATTGTGTCTAACTATTGCTGTTAATTTATAAAATGACTAGTAAGGATATATTGAATTAAATAAATTAAATTTAAAATTAAAATATAATAAAATAATATAATTTTATATATGTTCATAAAGTATCCTTTATATATATATGTTAATATATTTTTAGTAATTAAAATATTCTCTATATAATTTTTTTAATAAAACTTATATATAATAATTTAAAATAAATTATTTTGATATAAATAATTAAATATTATAATTTATAGTTGATAGTCGAATAATAAAATTTTAAAAATAATAATATGGTAAGGATAATTTTGATTTTTCTTTGGTTATTACTATAGAGATTTAGAAAAAACTCTAAATAGGAGCTGATAAAAATCATTCATGATAAAAGTTGTATTCATTATCAACTATTATTTTATATTCCCTCCGTCCTAAAATATTTGATAAAATTTTCTTTTTTATCTATTCCAAAATTTTGTCCACTTTCCTTTTTAGGATGATAGTTAATTAAGCAAATGTCTATCATATTCTTATTTATTACATAAATAATCTCATTTATAATAAATTACTATCATAATTTTTAACTTTGAATTTATATATTTAATAAATATGTTGAAGTTTCAATTCCATTTATTATCACTATTTTTGTATAACCATCCATCTACTCTTATTATTATGAGTTGTGATCTCATCAACAACATAAAAAAACATTATCTTATAAAATATTTCATACTTGATAAAATAAAATAAAAACATTAAGAGCATCCCCAAGTGACTCTTTATTTTAAAGAGTATTTTTTATGTGATAAAGAACATTTTTGTGGATATTTAAATATAAAGAGTATAAATTTTTTATAAAGTTCAATGGACTTTCTATATTTTACTCTTTATTTCATTTTATCTAATAAATATTTAATGTCTTAATTTTTTTTTCTACCTTTGCTTTTTATTAGATTTCCCTCTTTTTTTATGGTTGAATCTTGGTTAAAACAGAAATTTCAGTTGAGAACTGTCAGAAAAATCATACTGCAAGTTTACATCAATTGAGAACTGTCAGAAATCGTGAAATCAAATGGCTGTTAAAGAAAGAAAAGCATAACATTTTTTTCTTAAAAAGGAAAAGAAAAACATTTATCAATAAGTTATTAATGTATATCTAGAAATTAGAGTATATATTAATTATTATTGAAATAAAAAGTCAGTTTTAATTCTTTAGATGTATAAAATTAAATTCATTCTTTAATTTATAATTTAGAAATAAAGAGATTATTGAAATTCTTTTTTATTGTATGAGTTTTCATAATAAAAAGATTAGTCTAAATAAAAAGTTCCTTAGGGATAGTAACAAAGTGGCAAAAGTACACAAAATAGTTATTATTAACTAATTTTCTTAATTTGTGTGTAAAAAGAACTTTGCGAAATATTTTAGGATGAAAAGAGTATAATTTACCAAATAAGTATATTTTAGCTCTTGGGTGAAAAACTTCTATCAGTTATATTCATACCAAACATCTATTAAGTGAAAGAACTAAAAAATATTTTTTCCAATAGAATCATACAATTGATCTAGTAATTCAATATTATTTTATAAAATTTATAATTTAACAATAACAATATTAATTATTAAAATATAATACGTAAACAATAGTTTGCGTGCGTTTAAAGGCAAAGTCATTTTGAGAAGAGAAAAGAAAAATGTTTTGAGGGTTCATTTGAAAATGTATTAGGGTTAATCACCTTGAGCCAATGTATTTTGCCATATTTCACTAGCTCATCCTTGTATTTTTGAAATTATATGAAAACTTCTTCTTCTTTTTTTCCATTACATCAATAGATCCTTTCGTTAAATTCAGCTCCTTTGCTGTTAGTCAATTTTTAAAAAAAAAAAAATCAAAAATTCATTTTAATTGTTATATCATCCCAAAGTTACTCCTCTAGACTGTCCTCTCCCTGTAATAGTTACCTAGCCTTAAAAGACGGCAGTTGCCCAGTCTCATTTGGTTGGAATTCTTCTCTTCATTGGGAGAGGGGTTTAGCTCCCCTGACCCATTTCCCAACTCTGATTTTTCCCCGAGTAATACGAAATACATACTTATAGTTTAAAATTTTTTAAATATAAATTCTTTACCTTAATAATACACAAGAATTTTTAAATATTTTTTAAAAAATAAAAATAATATATTAAATTATAGCCAAACTTAGAAAATTCAAGTATTTTATCACTTTTAAATAATGAAAATAGTTAAAAATATAAAGAAATGATCATTTAGTTTAATAGTGTCAAAATATAAAGATTTCATAGATATTCTTAAAAAATGAGGAACAAAGTCGTGTACTATAACACAACTTAGAAAAATTTTAATATTATATATGAAATATAAAGGATAAACTTGATCATACCAAATTACTTATTTTTAACAAATACTAAATGTCATTGGACTACAAGTTCAATTACCAAGTGTTTGTCTTCTAACATACAACATCAAATGCTTAAACCTTTACAATTTCTCTTGCATATTTCATGGATACCAAAGGAAGACGAGGAAAGAATAAGATCAACTCATGTGTGACTCTTAACTCGTGTAAGAATGAGACTACCAATTTTGGAGAGCATCTTCAATTTCCAATTTTCAGTTCTCTATTTTCCAATTCTCCGGTTTCTCATATTCTAACAGAAGATTTGAATAAACAGAAAACATTTATTTACCTAATTTTTAGTTTTCTTTTTTTCATTTTCATTATAAAAGATCTGTTATTGTTATTCCTTTTTTTTTTTTTTTTGGGCTATAAATTGAGTACTATCGTCATATAAAAGCATCTAAAATCAATGATGATATTTGAATATTCTCAGGGTGAATAAAACATCTGCAAATAATGTTTATATAAATGGTGAATAAAACCTTTACACCAAGAAATAAGAGGGGGGAAAAAGCAGCTAGTAATACCATTTATCATTGATAAAAAGCATTTAAACCAATTCCATTACTCAAATATGATGATCCTATTTAATGTAGAACTACTCATTCATCTACATATGGTAAAATATATGGTAAGAGCGATTCCTTACCGTGCGGTAGTCAAAAATTAAAACCACCAGCTCATTGCCAAAAGACTGAGCGATCAGATACTTAAAAACACAATATCTAGAATATAAATCAAGTGATCAATTACAACAAGACACCACAATGCTGTCTCCTTTGCAAACATAACATCTACAATGATCTCGAGAAATTAATCATCAAGATTTAGAAATACATACAGGATTGCATTACATATATTACACCTGGTAATTTTGGATGCACACATCACATTTCAGCTATTGGTTGGGCCCCAAAAGGGAAAGAAGGAAAGTCCGATAATGACCTGATGTTTCTGAGTGAACTGCATCATTCAATTTCTTCTTGTACTTCTTCAAGTATTCAACTTTTATAAGTTGCATATCGATCTCGGTCCTCGTCACGATTACCCTTATCAGTGTGGTGTCATTAGTACCTAGACCTTTCATTGCCTTGTGCAGCACCTGCAAAGTTTTTGTGAAAAGATAAATCATCCATAACATCAAGACACTGACACAGCAACTACAAAAACGGAACAGCTCTATCAGGTTCTTCCCCGCTGATAATGTTCCCTCAGGTTTCAGCCATGCTTAATCCAACGACAACAGTAAATCAGGGGGAAAAAAAAAAGGAACATGTTCCACATTCATCTTAAAGAAGATAACAAGAAGAAAATTAAAAGCAGCAATCTTAAAAGCAGCTGCAATATTATGGCATCGACAAAGAAATACAGTATTGAAGCATTGAAGAAAACAGTCAGCTCATCAGCTGATTTAAATCAGAATCCTTAAAAAAAAATAAAATTTATGAATATCAAAATTCAACTCCAATGTTTAAGAAATTTCTTCCACGTGTATTTAACATGTGTGCTCATTGAGAAAGCTATTTTTGATCACTAAAGGGTCATGATTTCTCCTCCTCAGTTACAGTGAAGAGCAAAATTGTTACAGGACACAAAGCTATGTCGACTTGCACATCATAATTGTCTAACATATCAAAGAATTCTTGAATGACATGGTGTTACTTATTCTGCCTTCCAAACAAAAAAAAAAAACCATATGGTCCAAAAGGTGTTAAATAAAAGTGTCGTGTTCATTGTAACCAGATGCAGATGATAGAACAAATAGAGCTGATTAGAAATTTTGACAAGAAAAATACCTTAGCAAAGTACTTTGCAGGATTCTCTGAGCATTGCAAAATTGTCAACAGAGCATGTTTGAAATGTCCTGACGTTTCTCCCTTTACAGCCTAATAAGGTTTCAATTTATATTTTGCATCAGAAAATAAAATTTTGAAGACTGAAGTGAGAAGAAACAAGAGAATGTGAAAAAAGAAAACCTTTTTCAGAGAGTTTCCATACATATCATGATAAACTGAATTTACAGTAGCCAAATGCGCCCCACTTCGTTCACTGAAGATGCGGATGAAGGTCTTCTCATCAGTTCCCAATTTCTTCTCCCCAGCTTTATAAAGAGCCTTTGCATCATTCTGAGCCATTTGATTATCAACTTCCCGGCCTTCATAGCGCAGTGTACTCGCATATGCAAGCAAGAGCTAAATCAAGTATTACAAGAAAAAGAAAAAAAAAACATTTAACATATTCCATGGATATCAAGGGAAGAAGCAAAAAAAAAAAAAAGAGAAACATGGCATAAAATGATGAGGAGGAATGGGAAAGGAAATTCTTTGAAAAGGATCAGTGCTAACATCAGGGTCTTCAAACTCTGCCTGGCCTATTAATCAGTGAAGACAAAGAATCACAGATCACATGTTCAACCTGAGTCCAATTAAGTTTGAACCATAATTCATATATATGTCATTAAAATTAAAATTAAATTAGTTTGATAAACAATACATCACAGATTTATTAAGTAATGATTTTCAAAAGCAACAAAAAAATAAAACTTGAAATAAAATCATTTAACTACATACAAGTATGAAACTTGGAATAATCATAGTGAATATTTTTGGAACCAGCCAATGTCAGATTTTATATCTACAAAACTTGGAAAATAGTGCACAAGATAAACATGTAGCATGATGGATAAGAAGTTGTCAATTCCCTTGGGGCACAACTCTCATCCCTTAAGACATGAATGTTCAATTTTTTCTAAAATAAGAAACATGATATGGCGGCTTATGCACGTCATTCCAAATTGAACCATTCAGACCCTTTAAGCCGCAGCTAGTTGACTAGTTCACTGGTAACCAAGCAGTCCACACAAACTTAAGCAGGTTTGAAGGAAAAAAGGTTTCAGACTTAAACTGGATCAAACTCTAGTCTGGTTCATGGGTTTTTCGGTCAAACCAGTAGGTTTTAGTCCACTTTTTAAAAAATTGGTTAACAACATAAATTTATACTATTTCTAGGTATGAAACTTCTTGACAGAAATAGATAAATACTACATAACCTGTCAATATTTCTTTCCATATTACATGGTATAAGGCACAGACATGTTATATCTATGTCTTACAACTACAAAGGTCCTGCATAACAGGTCCTCTGGATATAAATGACAGTCAATCAAAATTCCAATTGATATATAAATACATACATACATATGTGTGTGTATGTGTGTGTTTCTCTTATTAAAATTTATAGTAATGTAATACATTTATTAGATGAGATTTTTTATGAATTCAGTGCAGAAGGCACAAAAATATCGGCAGACAAAGCAAAGCGAAGTCAGTACTAGGAAATGGACTGCATCAGACAGTAGAAATAATTAACGGGTGTATCAACATCAAATGAAGAACTATAAAGTCAATATTGGGACAAGCCAATATGATGGACTCCCAAAAAATTAACCCTGAAATCACTTCATTAGCCATTGCTCCTGAATAATGAAACAAACAAAATCAATTTACGAAATTTGTTGTATGCGCTAAACCTGAGAAGACTTAAAATAGTTGTTACTAACAAATTTCGGGCGAAAACTGACTACATAAGAAAAGAAGGAAGATAATTTACCCTTTTATGATCTCCAGAGGTATATAACTCGATATCATGTTCAAGGTGAATCCCAAATTTTGCATGGTAATGTTGTTTAAATAACTGTATCTGGGATGGAGTGCGAGAACAAATTACTTCAGTTGCAGCTTCAAGATTCAAAGTGTCTGAACTCAGTGCCTGCTTGACAATTATTGCATCACGTCCAGGTGGGTCATGCATCCAGAGCAGAACTGCTGTCTGAATGACAACAATATTAAAAAAAATAAAAAAATAAAAAAATAAGTAGAGAGTAGAGACACAAAAAAAAGAATTTTTTTTGATAATTTTTAACTTGTGCAGACAACTAATTTGTTTTTGAAAATCAATACTCAAAAAGGTTGTGTTGTAGTACAAAAATGATTGAAGGGTGTGAACTCCATACTACCAAAATGATTGAAAACCATTCCCATGGACGTAGAATATTGATACCTCCAATTTTCCATGAAGTTCTGAAGACAAGCGCTTGAAAAGGTCCTCAGAGTACATTGTTCTGTACTCTTGTTGAATGAGAAAACGCTGACTTGACTCCCGATGAGCTAATATGTTAATCACTGCAGACGTATCACATCCAAATCCTGGAAAAACAAGATTAAACAAAATTTACAAGACAGAACACAAATTATTTGATGAAAGCTTTCCAGTTGCTGAATTTATTCTTTTCTGACACGTTGAATGACTAATGAATTTATCATCACCATCAACAGCCTCTATAAGGAGCATAGATGGTGTAATGCTGCAACCAACTTTCGAAAAGAGGGTTGCGGATTTATGTCTTGTGATTATTAAGGATGATAATTTAGGATTTTTCTTGTCAGATTCTTCAATTAGGAGTCTTTGAAGTTTTGATTATATTACAGGAGTTTTTCGCTTAATCAAATCCTGACAAGACTCAATTAGTTTGGAAAGAGGCTTAGTTAAGTGAAGTTGACAAATGAATTATGAATCTGTGGAACATTTAATTATAATAAAACCGTAAACACACCATTTCAAATATTGAATTAAGTAGTTAAACAAATGGGTTCTTCAGGATTTCCCTGTTTGATATTTTGGTTTAATATGATGAAAGAAAAATAACATTCAAGACCACTTACGAAGCTGTGGAAATTTTAATTATAATAAAACCGTAACCACACCATTTCAAATTTTGAATTAAGTAGTTAAACAAATGGGTTCTCCAGCATTTCCCTGTTTGACAGTTTGATTTAATTTGCTGAAAGAAAAAAACATTCAAGACTAGAAACAAGCATCCCTCGCATCCACTGGCATATCAAATAAAATGAGTCAATGATTTTAAGGAATTAAAAAAAAAAAGTTTTACTCTTTAGATACAGAACAGAATGATTTTGCATAAAAAAATAACGCAAAAAAAAAAAAAAGAATGTGTTAGTAATAGAAAGTGGAATAACAGCAGCAAATGTATGATGAAGCATAAGAAGCAAAAGCAAGGAAAATTGAAGAGAGAGAGAGAGATTTGAATCAGAGTTATGACCTTTAAAGGCGCGGTAGAGTTGAATGGCATCATCTTTAGGGGAAGTAAGCGCCGGAGGTACGTTTAGAGTAGACATATCTTCGAATTCAAGATGGCAATCTCTCGTGTTTTATTTCATTTTTGCTTTAGATCTGAATCGGCCTATGGGATTATCGCTCTTTTGGGTTTAAGCACAGCAAATTTGTCGTTAACTGTACCCTTCAATTTTAATTTTCCTAACAACCGCCACATATTAGCGGGCGCTCCACGACACCTGGCAAGATAGTGACTCCATCCCACCATTTTCAAATGTAATTTAATATCTAATTTTTTTTTGAATTTTAAAAATTATAAAAATACATTATAATTATAAAATTTAATCTAATATGTGTTTTAATTAAAATAAATAGTAGTGTAATAGATTAGATTTATGAAATATATAAATATGAAATAAATACTATTCAAATTTTATTATTTTCTTTTACAAATTTCACTAGAAATTATAATACATATATATGGATTTAATTAATATTCTACACAATTTTATAGTTATAACTTATTTTGATAAGAATTAAATCATTAAGGCCTTTCCAAAATCCACTTATTAAGGGCTCTATCACAAAATCAAAAGTTTAACAGTGAATTATTTTTCGACAATTATTACTGAAAAATATGATCTTAGCACTTCATATTTAATATTTAAGAATCCAAATAATTTTATTATCCTTTTTTAAAAGTAAAATTTTCATTACAAAATAAAAATATACACAAGTTAGAGACAAAATATATTTTTCGCAAAATCATGTTAATTTTATAAAAATGTATTAATTTATATTATCGGATATACACATTTTTCACAGTTAATGTAAAAAATCGAACAATCAATTCACTCCTCAATTTCCATAAATATAATTTTCTAATAACTTGAAATACTTATATTATCCTATCTAATATTTAGAAGCTACTCAGTGTTTTTCTATATTCTCAACATATAAACTTTTTGTTCTAAAAAAAAATATTAAGAGAGTTTGACATTTTTGTAATATTTTTTATTATCATAATCATATAAAATGACGAATCATTCAATTAGAAAAATTTATATAATTTGTCTAAATTTAAAATTACAAAATATTAATAAAATACAAAATTATATAAATAATTTTTTTTGATTAACTAATTCATCATTGTACATAATGAACTTAATTCATATTAGAATTGCAATGTTAATAAAAATGAGTCAAATATTTAAAATTCTATATTTTTCATGATATAGCATTGTTAATCAAATTATAATAATTTTTGTTTTTGTTTCTTGACTTTTAAGTTAGTCGATTGTGTATTTTGTATGATTTTTCTCTTTGTGTCATCTTATTAGTGAAGGTATTTTTAATAATTACTTTCAACTATTAATTACTAGAAGTTTAATAATTAAATTTATTATTTTATTAAATTTCATTTTTATATTTCTAATTAAATTTAATCTGTATTTAAATTAAATTTAAATAAATTATATCAATAAAGTTTTATATATGCAAGAATGATAAAATTTTAAAATTATATAAAGAAATATCTAAATGAGAATGTTTTATACATTAATTTATAAATGAGAGTTTATCATTACCTTAACCTTATTATATATAATAGATTTTACCTAATTAAATGGTTTAAAATTAAAAAAATATTTATAAAATCTTTTTAAAGTAAATGATTTTTAAAAATTATATCTTATACATGAATTTTTTTATATTATATATTAAAATTAAAATTTATTTTTTATATAAATTAATAATTAATACTAAAATTAAATGTCTTAATTAATCTAAATATAAATATAAAAATTAATATTTTATAATTATTTCAATATTAGTTATCATTAATATATGATAAAAAATTAAATTTTTTAAAAAATATAAAAATAATGATTTGTAAAATAAAAAGATTTAAGACGATGATGTGTCAAATAAAAATAGTTTACTTTTATTTTTGTTGAATATATATATATATATATATATATATATATATATATATATATATATATATATATATAT
>CATIWR010384227.1:0-14900 GCA_949677035.1 Omphalea diandra
AAGTGCTCCAAGCATCCAGCTTTAGAGCTAGATGTCTGTTACCTGTTGTTTCTTGGTGTCATCCTGGTATTCAATCACAATATATATACACACACACACACACACACACACACACACACACACACATATATTGCTGAAATTAATTACAAAAATCTAATCACATTTGTTTAAAACATATATCTATTGAAAGGATAAATTATAAATAACCCACAATTTTCACAAATTCTTTTAAAATATTGTTTAAAAGATTTTAAAAGTTCCGCAATTAAATTATTTATATTCAATCATTTTGAACATAATACATATTCACTAACTTAAAATGAAAAATCGAGACTTATGAGCACTATAAATTTAGAGAATCACTCATAATTTTTTTTTTTGCTAAATAGCATTAGTAAGATTTTTGTTTTTGACTTCATAACCACTAAACAAAGTAATAGGCTAATCATTTGATTTTTAATTTATCAGAAATATCTAAACATTAATTTTTTTTTATCAAACATTGATTTTATAATGATAAACTCGACCACACTTGTAACAAACTGGAGCAACATATTAGTTTTTAGAAGATTTTTTTTAGATCCTTTTGATTTCGAAGAAGAAAAAGGTTTAGAGAATTATAAATTTTATTTTTAGAATAAGATTTTTATTTAGATTTTTTCAAAATTCTTTTTTCTTTGAAAAACTTTTCTTGTTTTTAGTAGAAGAAGGATAATCTTTTCATAATCATATTAGGAGCAAAAATTACCTAATTCTCTTATGCTATCATGCATTTCAAATTTCATTTTAGCTTTTAATTTCAAATTAGAATAAAGTAAGACCTTCATTATTTCTGTGATTGATAATTTCACCATAAGTAAGATTATTGCCATCTTTTACTCCTTTATTTACAAGCTTATATTTTTCAACGAATAATTTAGGTAATCTAGTAAATTAAATGTTTGTTTCAAAAATTATGAAAACAATCAGTTCTTGAAAATAATTTATTGAGAAAATATTTTTGTACCAACGAAAATCTTATAACTTAGGATATATCAAATTTGCTAATATATACTCACTAATTTAGAAAAGAAAATCTAGACTTATGAGCGCTATAAACTCATAAAATCAATCTTCAATCTAGACTTATGAAAGCTATAAATTCATAAAATCAATCTTTCTTTTTTGTTAAATAAGGAATACAATTGTAATGCAAGTTAATATTTATAACAAAAATTTAGAAAATTATGAATTGTTCATCATTTTAAAATTACATTTTGACTTTAATAATGTTTATATAGTAATCATTGATAAATTAAAGAATTTAAAGTGAAATATTTTAAGATATTTATTTTCTTTGATATTTGAGAATTTAATTTAAGATAATCTGTTCAATTCAAAAGTCAATAGGTGCAACATAATTAGTTTTGAGATAATTTAATATAATAGGTTATTTTTATTAAAATTTGAAATTATATTTTAGTAAATTTATTATTATTATTATTATTGTTAAAGTTCAACCCATGTGACAGGGAAGCTAGATCGAACTAGATAACATAAAAGGAGAAAGAAAAAAAAAAAAAAAAAAAAAAAGAGGAATAAATCAAATTAACCAATCTCAGCCATCCCATTTTTAGCATTATACTTTTAACCGTCAGATTAAGGATCCCTCTCCACGCAACAATTCATCTCCTGATATTCATTCTCCGCCCTATTACTCCTGCCTTCAGACTGAAAATCTCTTAACCACCGCACACTTTGTTCCGACGGACCCTTCGGTAAGTTTTCCTACAACCTTTGAATTCCTTCTTTTTAATTTTCTTTTTTAAAAAATAAAATAAATTTAAATAGAACACAAGATACGTTACCCTAATTTCAATTTGGATTCGAGATGGGCATTTTGTGGTTTTCTTATAGGTTGGGTATTGATGTTACATCATACAAATCAATTCTTGGTATAATATTAAACGTGCCCTCTCCGTTTTCTGTTATTTGTTTACTGATCTTTAAGTTTAAATGTATTTAGATAATCTGAAACTGGTGTCTGCTTATATGTGTAGGGTGTGATTCAAGGTTGATTATCTGATTTGGCCATTTCTACAAAAAATACAGGATGGTATGGATTACATTGTTGTGATCTTCAATCGTAATTTCATGATGATGCTTATTGCAGAATTGTGGAGAACTTGAATTGGGGTTTTCATTATGTTTCTGTTTAGTATGCTTGAAAGAATTGTTAATTTACTTTCTATCGATGGATTTGTATTGATTCAGTTACTTTATTGGAAATAAATAATTAAAATGGATTGGATACACAGCCATGCTTTTGGAAGCTTACAGTAAGTAGGAATCAATTTGTTCCACTGTACTGCTGTGATGTGGTATCTGGCAGTGAATGCATTATTCATGTTTCTTTTTGGTTTTTGGTTGAAGCACTATTGATGTTTCTGGTGTTGTGGTAGTACAGCATTACCAACGAGCTTCTGGGTGATATGTTATTTGCTATTATTATCATTATCATCATTGTTACTAGTGTTTTCACTGTACTTGATTGTGTTGATGATGTTGTGATAGTGCAGTTTTTTGATGGATATGGATATCATGGAACATCATTTGAGCAGACATACCAATGCTATCCTGCATCATTCATTGAAAAGGTTAGATTTCTTTTATGTTTTGCTGCTTCGACGAACTGAAATGCTTCAGTGTTTGTTCATAAAATGGTAAAGGTCCATTCACAAATCTCCTGTATTCTTATATTATGACAATAGAGCTTTAAAGTTTATGCTTTATCATTGTTTCTAGATCTGCTGTGAAGCTTACTTGTAAATTACTCAGATGTGGACATGCATATAAACACAAAAGTTCTATCATTGTGAACTGGTTATGCATGGATCCATAAATACTGTGCAGGCCTTGTTTTCTTTGATCATGCATAATTTAATGATAAATTCTTTCCTTTATCATGATTCTCATTTTTTCTCCCTTAACTTTCCTGCAGCCTCAAATAGAAAGTGGTGATAAGAGTAAGTCTATAATATTATGTACTTTAAGTTGTGATTGTACTATCCGTTGTCCTTCTATTTCCTTAATTTTTATATTGTTTTTGTTTCTGTTGTGGCAGTTATAATGCCTCCCTCAGCCCTTGATCGCCTTGGTTAGTGGTTTTAGTTAGTGCTTATGAATTGCGAGTGCATTTCTATAATGGTGCTTTAGATTATGTTGGGTTTCTAAGAAATCATGGACTCTGATTAACAATTCTTATATTGGACAAAATCATGCAGCATCTCTTCATATTGATTATCCAATGTTGTTTGAGCTTCGGAATGACGCTGCTGAGCGAGTCTCTCATTGTGGGGTTTTGGAGTTTATTGCAGAAGAAGGCATGATTTATATGCCATACTGGGTAGGCAATGAAGAGTATTTTAGCAAGTATCTGTGCATATTTAGTTTGAGCTCACTATATGCCAACTTGAAGAACAATAACATTATTTTGCTCTTAATACTTATTTTGGTGCTTTAAACTTTGTACTAGATGATGGAGAACCTCCTGTTACAAGAGGGAGATATAGTGCGAGTGAAAAACGTGACTCTTCCTAAGGGAACGTATGTTAAGTTACAACCTCACACAAAGGACTTCTTGGATATATCCAATCCAAAAGCTATGTAAGTCAATATTTTTTCTTCAATTGTTAAGTGAGAGAATGTGCACATTTAGGGGTGTGGTGAATGATGATTCTGCCATAACGTGGAATTTGAGGGGCCTTGCCTGTTAGAAATTTGATGTGTCAGCAACCTGACAATGAACTCACAAACCTTCCAACTGGGATTCTTTGAAATTTTTATAAAAATTTGCAAGGCAGTTGATTTGGATGATCTTGTTGTCAAATGGAAAATATCCTATGTGTGTGAATGTAATAAACAGAAAGGGTTTCTGGTGTGAACTCATTTGCTTGCTGGTTCATATTTAAATATATGCTTCACTTTATGATGTGCAATGCATGCAGGCAAGTTTCTCGTTGATACTTGATTTCTTTTCTAGCATTTTTCATCTTTTTAGGTGTTGGAAGAAAGAGGTGCTTTCATTTGCTTTCTCTTCAATAAAGTTGGTTTAATATACTTGCCAATTATGTTTTTGCCATTTTTAAATTTTGTAATTTTTGGACTTAGTAATTTCATAAGCTATATTGGATATGATGCCAAACCCAAGTTTTTGGTAATGCATAGGCTTGCCTGGATATGTGTTGGACATACCAGTTGCATGCCTAGAGCTTCACTTAAAGTAAAGTTTCATGTTGATTGGCGAAGACGGTAGTGATAGAGGAAGATGCAGAGGATATGTTTCATAAAACTGAATTTGGAAGAACATATATAATTTTTTTTTCTATTTACATACCAAAAACTCTTTGTCGTTATACATATGCAACTAATCTTTCCATCATGTTCTAATATTGCATCTGTTATAACAGAAACATCTTTGTTATGATCTCTTTTGTTTGATGTCTCCATGGTGTATTTCTTATTTATGACTTGACTATTTTTTCAGCCTAGAAACAACATTAAGGAATTATTCCTGCTTAACAACTGGAGATAGTATTATGGTTGCATATAACAACAAAAAGTATTACATTGATATTATTGAGACAAAGCCTTCAAATGCAATAAGTATCATTGAGACGGACTGTGAGGTGGACTTTGCACCTCCACTGGATTACAAGGAACCTGAAAAGCCTGCTCCGTCGATTCCTCAAGGGAAGGCAACATCTGAAGGTGCATGTTTTCTCTAAACTTGGTGCCTTGTGTCATTTATCCCAGTTATTTTCTCTTCTATGTTTCTCTATCCTGTTTGATGTGAATTTCCTGCAATGCAACAGCCCTTGATTTTGATTCAAATTTTCTAGTGTGAAAATTTCCTTTTTCCAAAAATGCAATGGTTGTGAACTTTTTGTGCTTGTGCTGGGGTGTGTTCTGCTTCAGTGCCCAGTGTAATTCTCCACACCTATTGGTGGCTGGAATGGATAAATTTGCACGGTTGTAGTGGTAACATACTAGTATAGAATGACCACTTATATCTTGTTTTGAGGCAAATTACATCTTGTTTGACTTGTATTCTTTGTTCAAAACGAACGGAGAATGGTGAGATCTTGCATAGCAGCATTGACTTCTTGATGTAGGAATAATTTTAGACTTTGATTGGCAAGTTTGAAATTTTGAACTTCTACTCTATTTAACAGCCACTTATTAAAATTTCTTCAACACTTTATATTTTATTGGTCCATATCATATTTAGTTTAACTATCTTAAAAGTTATATAATTAGGTAACTCATTGCAAAAAATAAAAGGAAATTTTGTATTTGAACAGTGTTTTCACTATTATAATAGATAAGCTTGGAGTATTAAAATTTAAAAGATGCTGTGGATCAATTAGATAGTGTGATAAAAGATTGTTGATAAGTGATTGTTGCTAGCATTCATCTTTTTGTTTTATCATCTCAACTTCCTTTTTACTTCTTGCAGCTGAAGAGGATCTTGTTGAGACTGAACCAAGGTTTAGTCCTTTTATGGGAGTAGGAAGACGCTTGGATGGGAAGCCTTTGAAGCAGCAGCCTGCCCAAGTTTCTTTCCAGGGATCAAAAGACAAGCAACCCGCTGTCACCAATGGTAGGGGGCAACCTTCTGTGGGATCTAGTTCACAAAATACTGCACGCCAATCTCAAGGAAAACTTGTGTTTGGTTCAAATGTTAGCCGTGCCCCTAGGGAACCACAGAAGGTACTCTTTTTTGCTAGGACAGCCTTTGTTTGAATGTAATTGCTTTGTCATCCAACTCAGATGAAAGATATTGACCATAGAGCAGCTAACCAAATCATTTATTTGATCAAACAGGAAGCTAAAAAAGGGACTAAACAAGAGCAAAATGAAAAGAAGGAAGAACCAAAATTCCAGCCTTTCACAGGGAAAAAGTACTCATTGAAGGATTGATTGCATTATCCAATAATTTGATGGCTTGTTATGCTTTGCCCATCGTTACTAGATCAGGTAAAAACAACAGGATTATACATTGATGTGCGATGTTGTATTATTGAAAGATGGAATTGTTGGTTCGACCATGACACAAGGAGTAACATTCCGTCGTTTGACATGATTCTAAAGCTTCAATTAGACTTGCATTCTGCTGTTAGGCCGTTCTGTCTTTGCATGCTATACAGGGTTGAGCATGTCTGCCAAGCATAATCATATGACTTAAGCCAGATATAAGATTCACAATTTATGGAGACATAAGATTAACAATATCTTTATCCATGTATGAAGAAATAAAGAATGATGGCAGGTTATGCGATTATCTAAAACATCTCTAAGTTTGCATCGAACTGTGGTTTTAACATGATAGAAGTTGCTATCCTCTTTTTGATAACGCATAGGTCACAGATGAATGAAAAACAACAATATTTATCTTCCACGAAAGTTTAGCTGCAGCTTGAGTCATTATTCTACGCTAGAATGGTTTTTAGAGTTTAGGCTGAAGGAACCATTCGATCAATGCGGGTTTATAACTGGGGCAAATGGATTAGAAATGCGGAAGCAATTGACTAAGTGTTTTGAGCAAGATGCTGAATTGTGCAGTAAACAGAGTTAGGGTGAACATCCTACGGTGAATGGGTCGCACCTTGATTTTTACTGAGAGGTTCAGCACACCTAAAGTTTTCGGATGTTTAATCACATACTTAAAATTTATTTTTCTGCACTAGTTAAGCGATTATGTTTAGCAGTGGTAGTGAATATGATGGGAAAATGAAAAGTGAATTGGTTTGATAGGACTGACGTTATATTTAAAAACTATTAATGTAATCAAAATTATATTTTAGTCTTTCTTTCTTCAAATTCGAGTTCATGGCTTGTTTGATTTAGCGGTTGTGATTAATGATTAGTAGTCAATTATGGATAATTAATAAATATAAATTATTTGATAATTTATTAGTTGAAGGTGTTGTTAGATTATAAAATGATTAAAAATATAATTATTTTTATATTTTAATTAATTTTTTATAAAATATAAATTGATATAATGGTAAATAATAATAAATATAAGGTCAAAACTAATAAAAAAATGAAATATTAACTTTTATATTTTAAATATCAGAACATTAGTTTTCAGCATTTAATTATATCTTTTAAATGTTGAATGTTAGTTTTTTAATTGAAATGTTCAACTTCTGCAATTGAATTAGCAATCCCTGCATAGTAATGGGTAAATGCAAAATTAAATGAACATTTAATTTTTATTTTCTCCTCCACTTTTTTTTTTTTTAAATAAACGAACAAAATTCAAATTTGAATTCAATCACAATGGTGGGGAAAGCAAAATGAGGAAAAGAGTGAAAATGTAGGAAAAGTTTCTTTCCCTATTTTGTTTGGAATAGTTAGGGGTGTAATCAGTATTCGCGGTATACCGATACCGCCGTTTTTACCGATACTGCCTAATATCGAAATCGCGAAGGCTAAAAACCGTCAAAACCGATACCGCTAAAATTATGTGGTAATACTGCAAATACCGATACCGAAACCGCGACCAAAGAAGGAGAAGCAGAACGACGGCTGAAGAAGGAGAAGCAGAACCGCGACCGAAGAAGGAGAAGCAGAATCGTGGCCGAAGAAGAAGAAGTAGAACGACGACCGAAGAGGCAACAAACGGTGTCGGAGACGAAGAAGAAAGAGAAAACCGAAGACAAATCGAGGACGACAAGGAGAAAGGAGAAGAAAGGAAGAGAAGCCGAAGAAGAAAGGAGAAACCGAAGAGGCAAGGAGACAGATCGGTGACGAAGAAGAAAGGAGAAGCCGAAGACAGATCGTTCCATCAAATCGACGCCATTTTGTTAGCGGTATACCGATTAACCCAAACCAAAAACCGAAACCGAAACCGAAATCGAAAAATCTCAAATATAAATACCGAAAATTTTCGGTTTGTAATGATTTCAATTTCGGTTTAATTTGGAGGTTCAGTTTTGGCGGTATATCGTTTTAAAGCCGTGAGACTTACACCCCTAGGAATAGTATACTTAGTTTGGAAAACTATGGAAATGAGGGGAAAAAAAATGGAAAAACTTTTTTCTCTTGTTTGAAAAATTGTAAAAAACGAATAAATGAAATCTTTTTAAATTAAAATTATTATTTTAACCTTCATATCAAGTTTTGGTTAATTAAAAAAATATAAGTTTTGCACTCATACATTATACTGTTTAATATTTACATCCATATAAAGGATTTATTTGAATTAGCAAGAATAATTATGAAAATTTAATTGACTAACTAAAAATAATAAATATAGAATAAATTTGCACATATAAGAATAAGTAAAGAAAAATTTTAGGCTTTTAATTAAAATAAATTAAAACTTCAAAAAAATGTGGATAAAAGAAATTCATTTGATGAGTAAATTAGTAATTACATAATAGCCTCCAAATTCAAGTGATTACAAAATGGTGGGTTATATGGAAATATTCGCTATTCACTTTCCTTTCTCCCCTTTTTTTTTCTATCACTTTCCCAAACAAGCGAATTGATTATTCTTCATCCCTCTTTCCCCACCTTTCTTTCCTTTTCCTACCTTTTCTCCCCTTCCCAAACAAAGCATAAATCTAGAATCAAACAACAACCGGTCTCCCAATCCAAATCTAAATTCAAGTTAAAATTAAAAGCCACTATAAGGAGAATCTGAATGGAGAGTTGATGTCAAGTGAGTTCTTCAATCATTCTCTATTATAACACTTTTTTTTGTTGATTTCATAATCATCGATGTAAATGACAGTTCAATGACTTTCATTTATAATGTGATGTATTTAGTATCTGAGCAACTCTAGTCATGGTCTTTGAGCACCAGAGCTGGAATCAATTATGGTTGATATTTTGTATATAATTTAATTAAATGACACAATACGATACCTAGTAAACACATTTAAATTTGAAATAAATATGTTTGTGTTATAAATGGATCAACCCATTTATGATATAATAAAAAAATAACGAGCTAACCTACTTAACCCATAATAGATACAATTAAATATGATTATATAATCAAATTAATAGATTAACATATAATACATGACACAATTACACACATTTAAACATGATTTTAAGCAAATGTGTTTATATATAAGAAAATATCTTTTAAGTCAATTTTACATTTATCTAGGGTTTCAATCTTCATTCTTTATTTTATCAATATATAAAATATTTTTTTAGCTAAAAACAAAATAGTTTTTTTATTTTTTTATGCATTTATGAGATTAAATGTATATTTTCATGTCATAATATATCAATGTCCATTATGACATGATTAATTAATGAGTTATTCATGTTGTGTCATATAATTTGCTTCATAAATATATTTGTATTAGGGTTGGACATTATAACAAGATTAATTAGACAAGTTATGTTCGAATTAGACATTTTTTTTTTGTTATACATGTGTCTTGATATGACATGATTAGACATGACATGATATGAATTGTCAACCCTAGACTCAATACACTTTGCTTGCATGTTTTTAAAGTAGGATGAAGAAAAAGGTTATGTCTTTGACTTAGGGTAGAGGTTGTAGGATGAAGAAAAGGTTATGTCTTTGACATAAGGGAGAGGTTTTAAGACTTCAACGACCTCACTCAAGAGAGGTTTCGCTTTTGGACCAAAATTGAGGCAATGAGCAATCAATTAGATTGCCTTTTGAGCACCCTTATTTGAGAAGCATCCTTCAAGGTGAAGATCAAATAGTCTATAGAACCTTTACCTCTTCCCAATATGCGATAGTGCCTATTTCACTAGATTATGCTAACCATTTCTTGATTTTTGTCCATGAATCTTCTGTTAGTAAACATTTCAAACTTGATCAGAGGATGTCTATAAACTTTTTGTAAAAATACCTTAATGAAAAATAATATTTCTTTTTTTAAGAAGTTGTCGCCTTAGTACCATTATGTTTATGTATTTCACTTTATATCAAGGTATATGCAAAGTCACTCATGATTGATTTGTGTAAATAAACATTTAACTAATGCAAACAATTAAGTTAAGATAATAATTAAACACTTTAATTTATCATCAATTTACTAATTGATCAACCTCATGTTTAAAGATAATTATTAGCACCTAGCTTACACATCATGATAAATCAATAATTATGAATAATTAAGATGGTTTGATTATATACCCTTAGCAAAATGGTTGTTGATGTAATTTGATCATTTCATTAAAGATGTCCTAATCAAATATAAAATATAAAATAATGTCTATTTTATATTTATTCGAACATGTTAAATCACTATTGACTTAGCAATGATTGTAAGATTCTATCTTGGCCAAGAATTGTATAGTTAATACTAGTTATGAATTTTTAGGACATGCTCTAAATGATTTAGGTTAATGAATCTTCTTCTAAATACTCATTATCTCCATCAAGTTCATGCTATACCCAATATATGCCTTATGAGTAATCAATTTTGGGCAACCAAAGTTATAAATCTAAGTATAACAATTTCTTGATAAGATACTATGATAATCTTAAGTTAAAGCACTATGTACACATCACTCATAAGAAGGAAACATAGATATACATAAACATTATTCCATTTGGTTATTCTTTGTGAGTTATTTAATGAACTTATTTTCTAAAAAATATCTACATATTATTTCTAAGTATTTCATATATATTTTCCTACGAGATTAGTAACTTCCTTATCCATCATCAATAACAATAGTAACCATTCAAGTAGAGCTAAAAATAACATAATAAAGAAAATAAACAAGATAAACCTTCAAGAAGGAATGATAAAGGCAACCTTTGCAATGTCTTTATTACTTTCTTCACGTTCTTATTACCAAGTTTATCTCTCACTTCTTTAGGAATAGAATTCAAACTACTCTACATCATATGAAACAAAAAAAATAAAACTATAAAATTTTCCTTATTTATAAAAAAATAAAAACCCAATGATACCAATATATATGTTTCAACAAAGTAATAAATTCCTTTTGCTTGTCATTTGCATAACTCTGTGCATACTATGGCACAACCTTCCCTCCTTTGGAATGACTAATAACTACATCAGGCCAAGCCCACCCTTGACATTTTACCAAATTAGCAAATCTCTAGTGGCATTAAACATGTCATAAGGCAATCTGGGCCTACCATATCAACATATTTATTATGGTTTCTTAAGTTCACCATCATAATAATTCATTGTCATCCATACTAACAAACATAAATAAATTTGATCAAGAAAAAAAAATTATCATCAAAGATAGAGAAAAGAGATAACACCATAAGGAAGAAAGGAAGCAAGATTGCAGGAGAAAGAATGTCAGTTGTGGGTAGATCCTATAAAGCCATAGAGAATAAAGATAGTTAAAATGCAAATTTTAAGAGGCTAAGGATCAAAACTTTTTGAATGCTAGGGTTTTGAGTATCCATGTGGTTGTGTAAGTGAAGAGTGGGTTTGCTAGTAGAGAAAGCAACATAGGATGTTTAAAGACATTTTGGTCTTGAAGAGTTGTCGTGAAGAAATGGGAAACTTGAATGTCTAAGTGTGATATGTTGTTAAAAATAGAAATTATGCTTAAATGATATCATATCACAAATCTCGTTTATAATAGAAAGGCCATTCATGCTTTTTCTTCTCTTTTATGGTTTTCTTTTTCCAACTCACATCTATTAAACCGAGACAAAGATGTAATTAGTATTCTTATTATACATAACTTATTTTGATATAAAAAGTAGAAGAAATTTTCTACTAATTGATTATAGATTTTTTATTATAATTTTTTAGGATAAAAAAGTTGATTTTAAAGATTCTACCAATATATAATAATATAACTAAACTACTTTCATATCAATACCTAATGATATAACTAATCATCAACATATAAAATCATTTTCAAAACCTATAAAAATATAATATTTTAACAAATGAAATTAGGATCTTACAATTGAATGCTCTAAACCCCTTCAGTGCTCTTAAGAAAGCACCAACCATATAGCTAGCCCTTTCATTTAAATCAAAAGTTGTTTAAATGAATACTATTTTCCATGGAAGTGTTTAAAATCAATACTTCTTTTTTTTCATGGAAGATATAACATTTTTTCCATTAAGAAAAAATGAAATGGTTTAGCTTGTAATTATTTGAATACTTTTTATGTTTCTAAATAATATTGAGCTTGTAATTTAATTGTGAAAAATATAAGAATAAGATCATATTTCGAATGTTAAATGTGGACTAATCGACAAACAATACAAAAGCATCAAACAATTCTTTATTTAGTATGATAATATAATTTGTGCTATTTTATTATTTCTGACCATGTACAAATATTATGGTTGCAAAAAAAAAAAAATTGTTACTCCAAATTTGATGTTTCTTTGAATTTGTGTTACATTATTCAATTGGTTTGTTCTTTGAGAAAGCGTGGAATTTTTTTCATCTTGTTTGTATGGATACTATTAAAGGCCAGGCATGTGAATAAATGTAATGTGCTACAACGCAATCGAATTTGGTGAATTCAAGTGGGATAAACATAGATTAAATGTCGTAGATGGCTCTAAATTTGATATTTTTTTAAATTTATAATACATTATTCATTTAGTTTGTCCTTTGATAGAGTGAGATTTTTTCAATCTTATTCATGTAGATATTATTAAAGGCTTGAAAAGTTGTTATTTGCTACAACATAATCAAATTTAATGAAATTCAAATGGGATGAACATATATTAAAAGGTGAAAATATTGAACTCCTAGATAGTTGTGATTATATGATGAAATCAATATGATCTTAGCATGGAAATACAAATTTAAAATTTTTATTGTGTTACTTTACATTATAATCAATCTAACAGTTATTCCCAATGGTTATAATACATGTCATCTATTTTTTATCCTTTTAAAAATTATTTTAGCATTAGACTGTTTAAATAATCAAAGGTTAGTCAATAAGTAAAACATTTTGTAAAACTTAAATCTTTAGCAAAAAATTTTATCATTGAATTTCAATTATTTGTGAAATTTTAAATTAATTTTTTTTAAATATTATATGAGTAGATCTATTAGATTTTAAGAAATAAATCCTTAAATTATTTAAAATTTATTATTATTTTAATTATGTGATTATGACATTTACAAGCAGTGCATGTTTTGAGTTATAATTTTGATTATAATGTGTTTTATTGTCAACCTTCTGATTTAATATGTTAATTTGAAAAAAATAATTTCTAGACAATTAATATCTATTATAACTAATTATTTCTGAAAATTTTGAATTCTCTATTATTGGTATATGATATTTTGTTATTACATTTGAAATATTATATTTGATATTTGAAGTTCTATTTGTGTAGATTGACTTATCATTATTTGAATATTTATCAAATAAGTTTTTAACTTTTAGATCGATATTTTATACTTAGCTATTTGTATATGTATTTTTTTTATCTAGTCTTATTGTGGGATTACCATATCAATATGATTGTGTTATTTATCGTCACACTATATATTGATGCATAGATTAGGATATCTATAGAGTAGGATATCTATATGTGTATTTATTATCTAGATTGTTGCATAGATTATCACATCAATATATAACATTATTTATTATCACACATTATAAATTCATTATAAATTATGTAAAAATATAAAATTTATATATAATTATCTATTATCTAATAGCATGCTTACAACTTGACTTTTGGTGATATGGATTATCATCATACTAAAATATTTTACAAAAAAAAAATAGTTTGAAGTATTTAAAATTTCTTTAAAATGCTAATTGAATTAAACAATTAAATTAAATTTTATCTAGTTATAGCATTAGCGTGTTTATAATATAAAATATTATAAAATTATTTAAGCATTAGTCTCTTTGTGTGTTATAATTATTATTTACCAATTGTTAGTTTAAACTATATTCTCTCTATTGTTATCCATATTTTTAAATTATTAAATCTCTACCGCTATTGTAAACTTATTTTGATTCTTTAAAGAAATTATCATCTATTATTTTAAGCTAGTCTAGATTTAGTATGATTTTTAGAAGAATTATTATATATTATTTTAATTTTCTCATGTTTCTATTTCCATGCAACATAGTTGAATGGCGATGGTAGAATATAATTGCACTTTTGATGTTTGTCTATGATATTATAATACAAAGGTAACTCAGTGTCACTATTCTCTCTTTGTATAATTGAAAGGCGCCCAACATTTTGGTTTTGGGCTTTATGTATATCCAATCCGATATGTTTGCTCGGGCTTCATTGGATCATCGAAAGTTTATTCACCATAAACCCCAATCTCGCCTCTCTCTGTTTCTATATGGAAACAAAGAAACATTATTCTGTTGTCTCCAAGGTTTTGCTGTTGGCTATGGAAAATCATTTGCCTATAACCCCATTCTAAATCCTCAAACAACATCCCAAAAAGCAAGAAGAAAACTGAGTTCAATCAGAATCTAGGAGTGATAATGGGAGGCAAGACAGAAGCCATTAACGGCACTGCAAAATCTGGATCCACTCTGAAGAATACTTTCCAGTCAGATCTGTTGAATACATTATCCCTCAAGTCATTGAAGCTGAAGACTAAACAACAGGAGCTGTTGATCCGCGTCACTGTCCTCTGCCTGGTTTACGTCTTAGCTTTCATCACCCGTCTGTTTAGTGTCCTTCGCTATGAGTCAATGATTCACGAGTTCGATCCTTACTTCAATTACCGGACCACTCTCTTCCTTACCCAACAAGGATTTTATGAATTCTGGAATTGGTTCGATTCAGAAAGTTGGTACCCTCTTGGCCGTATCATCGGTGGGACCCTCTACCCTGGTCTTATGGTCACTGCCGCCCTTATTTACTGGACTCTCAGATTCCTCCGTTTCGCAG